>FLMG01000540.1:51293-100555 GCA_900088475.1 Hyphochytrium catenoides | reverse complement strand
TGACTCTTTCGCCGCTGTCCCATGCGCCTATCGTCCTATGTTACCTTCTCAAATCTAGGAAAGGCGGTTATGGCTGCGTCGCAATCGGAGATGCCCCTTGAAAACTTCTTATCCATCATGTAGGCAGCAGCCCTGTTAGAATAGAGATGCGCGATCTCTTCTCCCATCAATCCTCTACATCAGTTCACACAGACAACTGTTAGCCAAAAGCGACTAGGTCCTCACAATTCGAAGGCAGTAGCGGCAAGCAAGGGTTCATGAAGGCCCAATGCGTTGCCTCAAATAAAGACTACAAAGCCTACTACCACAGGGGCTGAACGGCCAAACAGGTTACGTCATTGACATCAAGGGGATATCTCAGTGCGATAAGCATTCTCTTACCCGTGCACTCGTAGGGCCCTGCTGTACATGAGTGCTGCTTCCTTGAATTTGTCTTCTCGGTACAGTCCAGTGCCAATATCCTTCAGTATCACCCAGCAGGGCTGCTTCCCTTCCCTGCCGCCGTAGTAGCGGCCTAAGCTAAAAGCAGTAATCAAAGCACGATTCGGGTTCGCGGTCATGCAATTCCGGACCATGCAGACGTTCAGCCGCACCGCGCAACAGGAGCACAACTGCACGTGGAGTTTAGAAAGGGGTAACGACATCCATGGTATTAAATTCCAGAAACTGCAAGTGCTACGCTACTGCCTTTGTCTACAGCAGGCGATCCCGTGGAATAGAATAAAATGTTAATCAACGTAGGCTCCAGAAGGCCAAAAAAAAAAGAACAAATCGCTGTCCGCAACATGGAGGAAGAAGATAAAGACTAACCCAAGAAAACCAAGAGAAGGCTTACATCCGTGTGGTGGAGCTTGTTTACGATAAAGGCTTGACAAGCCTTGCATTCAGACTCTGTCCACTCTCCCTCTATATAGTACGGTGAGATATGCAGGCGTGTGAAGAGGTTAAGGCGGATAGTCAAAAACCAAACAGGAGCCGGCATCATGCAGCGAGCATTGGTAGCATATGAGTTGTGGCCGGGCCAGCATCCAACTCCTCACCATTGATTGTGGCTTCGTGAGCTTTACAGACAGCATAGTATTCCTGATAAGGAAAGTCTTCTTCTTTAACGTCTGCTTCCTCTTTCTCCGGAATATCTTCCTCCGCGTTGTTCCCTATAGTGTCACGCTTCTGATGAAAGGGGACTGGCTTTCTAGTTTTGTTGTACAATATGCCTCTTCTTCCGACCTGTAAAAGAGCACAAAAAGAGAATATCGGCATGTGTTTGCAAGTCCGTCCTTAAATAAGCGCATCCCAAATTCAAACATTACACTCCAGGCCCGCTATGTGGACACGCCTCAACCTACCTTACGCGCACTTCGGCTAGGGGTAGACGGTCCCTGGCCCACGTGAAACCCTGGGGTGGAAGGAGTAGAGGGTGCCTTGGTCTGTTGCGGAGTAGATGGCTCCGGAGAGTCGAAGAAGAAATGCCCCTGAGGATTGTTCTTTGTTGCTCCGTTCCTTGAATCTCTATGCCCTGGAGGGCCTTTCTGCGGTTGAGATGGTGCACGTGGAGATGGACTCGTGAACGCTGGCGAGTCAAACGCGAAAGTGGGCCGCCTCAATGGCTCAGGGGCAGATTGCTGGGGAGTTTTTTCAACGTCCATCTTTGTCATTTCCTCCTCCGCAGGTTTGAGGTCTGACTTTCCTGGAGTCGCCCCGACGTCCAGTTTTGCGGCTGCCCCGGGAGCTCCGGCACTTGGCTTCGATCCCCTGGTGCCCTTTGTAGCTCGACCTGAGGCTTTCGAGGCTCCTCTTTTAGGTTTGTTAGGCTGCGTGGTGGGCTGACCCATATTAAAGGTAAGGTCAGGCACCGACTTTGCACTTGCTCGTTGCGTCGGTCCTGAGGCAAGTGTTAGACAATCGCTTCAACTGTCTACTGCATAAGCTTCTCGTAATACGCCCACTTTGTAGGTTCTCGTTCCGTTCCCTAGTGTCAAATCTACTATGCGTCTATAAATCTTACCGGCACTGCCCGCCTGCGCTTTATCTAAGTTTAATTTCCGCATTGCTTCAACCGGAACTTAAAGGTGACGCAGAGTCAGTCAGCAAAATAGGAACGGCCCTTCAACAAGTAGGCTACGGCTGACCTGTTGCAGACTTTGAGCCGTTGAGCTGTAGATTCCGCATCTTCTCCTCGACAGGGGCTAATGAAATGTGCGCGCAGAGCGGAGGAGGTTAAAGTACAGATCCCATGTAAGCAGCAGCACTAGAGTCTATATTACCGGCTGAGAAGGTGGGCGCTGCTGTGCTAGGTCCTGTCCCCTTACCTCCTAAATGGACAAGGGGCAAAGAGTCCGTTAGCACATCGTAAGACTTTCTCATAGACTATCGTAGCAGACTCACCTAAGAAACCCTCTTGTGAGACATGTGTAGCTGGGATTGTATCCGGGGGGAAAAGGTGGGACCCGAAAGCAGTTCCTGCCGTAGGCATAGAAGTCGGGATGTTGTTGCCACCCGTCATCCCTTTGTCTGGAGATGAGAAGGACTGGCTTGTCACTCCAGGCTTAGACGGTCTCATAAAGAAGACAGAAGGCTTTGCAAAGTTGTTTTGAGGAGGCCCTTTAGCGGGTTGCAACAGTTCCGGCGTCTCAGGCGCCGATGTCTGGATGAATCCTGTTGTAGAAGCTTTCGTCTTAGGTTCAGCGTGGGCGTTGGCCCTACTTGCAGCGTTGTTTGAGTCCCACTGATGGACGTCCACGGGTGCCTTAAAGATTGGCACCCACTGACCATCGCCTGAAGGTGTCGCCTGGTTGTTGCGGTTGGCTGCCACAGGAGTAGGTTTAGAGGTAGGTCTGCTTTTTCCCTTCTGGGTAGGCATTCGGAGCCCCGCACGTCTGTTGGGCCCAAACTTAGCGCCAGCCGAAGGACTTGCGACGCCGACACAAAAGGTTTGGCTGGGAATAGCTCCTTGGGGACCAAAGGTAGTGGACTCGGAGGTGGAGGGGTGAGAACTGCTATGATCGCTCGCCACAATTCCCACAGGATCAGCCGGCAGCTCTGAACTTCTGTTCGTAACCTTCCCCATGGAGTTGACGGACCAGTACGTCGTCCCCGGTTCCGCATGTGAGTGAAGTGTATCGGTGGAGGCATATGGATGCGATGATGGCTTTTGTCCAAAGAAGTGGCTAGGCGTGGGGCCATGATTACTATAGTCATTTCTCGCTGTGTTAGGCTCTATTCGAACGTTCTCTTTGGTCTGAGCGGAGAGGCCTGGACCCGTGAACATGGACGGGAAGGAGGAATCCATCTTGATAGGCCTCAGCGGAGCCGATATAAGTCATAAAGAGAGGAAGCGTCGAACCTTAGTTCAAGCAACCAAGCTTTGCTGATGGTACGGGTTAACGCTCAACGTAATCAAGACGCAGTGGCATGTGTCAGGGATGCCCATATCTGACAAAAGGACTTGTGCTTCTCATCTGGGTCCACCCCACCGAAAAGGTGAAGCTCTTCAACTGTACATCCCCTTGCCCAGACTCCTACGTGGCTAAGCTTCCTTTTCCCAAAGAGTAGGCGACCGCTAGGCTCGGAATGCTTCAGAGTGCCCGGAAGTGAGAGTCGCCAAGGAAGCAGTGTCATCATCGGCTAGTGCTGGCAGAGAACAGGAGGCGATGATCCGCAGAACCGCAGCAGAAAGTTGCTGCTCTGCCCATTCATCACAGCAACACCTTAACCAAACTTAGCACAGAAGCGGAGGCTAACTCACGCTCTCTTCTGATGGCAAACTCACCTTCACTCTTTTGAGATCTTGAATTAATCAATTAGGGATTCTCACGCTTTTCCAAACCCACACACATTCACTGAAATAACTCAGACAAGGCTCAAACTCACTGCAGAATGATGGTGAATGTCATTCCTGACAATGGCCAGTTAGGCGCATTTATCCTTGATAACGTCTTGGATGTTCTGATTTTGAAGGCCTTTGGCTGTTCCTCACATCACTGCTCCCTCCTCTCCTTCCCTGATTCTCATCCAGCTTGCCCTAACCAACATATCTCTTTACACTACAAAGACTGTCGTTTGCGGTGCTTTGTGCATGCTCTTTCTCGCACTATTACAGCTTTTTCCAGACTCGATTCGCACTCCGTGTCGCTTCCCTTCAACAGCGTTGCTGTCTCCATTCTCAGGAAACGGCGATGACTCTCGATGTCAGGCACAGAACAAACAGCATAATGAGAGCCCAAGAGCATGGCACATTGCAAGCGCTTGGAGCCCTAAAGTGATTCTTTTTCGTGATTCTGCTTCCCACGGAGGGCGGAGGGCCGCCAATGGCACATTGTAAGCACATGGAGCTCTAAAGTGATTTGATTGCATGTGAGGCTGAAACAAATCAGAATGGGAAGAGAGGGAGAGCGCGCTTCGCTTAACCGAAAGTCAAAGAAGACTTCGGTAGTCAGGGCGAAGACGCGCGCGTCAGGAGCGACTACACTCGAAAAAGAGCTTTCAGATCCCTACCATATACATTATCGCCCCTGCCATCATTCAGGTAAGGACTTTCTTTTATCGGTGATCCTTGCGAAGAGTTAAGAGAAAGCTGTCTGGCACCTTCTTTCCTGGCCCCGAATAGACCATCGTACCTCCAGAAACTGCGTTGATAACCCTAACTGTTTATTCGGTCTGGGCGAGCTGAAGCAGGTAAGAGAAGGTGCCAGTTCCATGTCTGCTTATATCTTACTGATTGGAGCACGAGAAGGGAATATGGGCCAAGGGAGACCATGTTGCCAAGGTGCTAGGACCTAGTCCCGAGGTGGATGCCCGGCTGGAGTTTGATAAGGTACAGTTGTGGGCCATCAGCATCACTTTGCGTCCACAAGCGCTGCGGTTTACCAATTCGTTGCACTTCTACCACGCTATACCTCTCTTTTACTGCCTCTGTTTCGCGTCGGTCGCCTCCTCACACTAAAGTAGGTCTCTCTCTCTTATGACGTCGTAGGGCACCATTCATCAGAAAGTGCCAATAGGGCTTCGAAATCTGGGGGCAACATGCTATCTCAACAGTTTGCTTCAGTGCCTTTTTATGAACACCAAGTTCAGAGCAGCAGTCTTTCAATGGAAGCCAGCTTCAGTAGGAATGGAGATCGATGAAGAAACTATCTCCATAGATAGCGCTAGCGATCTTTATAGAGATGATAGAGTGCACCATATGCGAGAATTGCAGAGGATTTTTGCGTATATGCAGACTAGCAAACGAAGAGTTGTGGACCCTAGGCAGTTTGCAAGTCTTCTTATGCTCAACCAGGCCGTACAACAAGATGCTCAGGTGCAAACAGCACTAACAGATTCTAGCTGTGTCCATTGGGTTTACTTCGCACGCTCGCGTTTCTTCCCAAGAAGCACTGGACTTTCACCATTCCTTGACTTGTTGTCTTCAACCTCGGATGACGCTACTGCCATTAACGTGCTCCTCGTCTAGGAGTTCAACAAGCTCCTTATGTCCCATATCGAGGAGATATTCAAGTTAGGCGAAGACTCAGCCCTGCAGGAGCAAGTGACCAAGTTGTACAGAGGTACTCTGTCGTACGTCACTAAGTGCCTAAAATGCAAGACCCGGTCTGACAAGCCGACGCGATTCTATGAACTGGTAAGCTTCTATGTCTTCCTTGATGTATACGAAGTGCGTCTCAGTGAGTTGATGGATTAGGAGTTGAACATTAAGGGCAAGAAAACGCTAGAGGACTGCCTTAAGGTAATAAGCTCTTCTCTGCGACCTACTCCTCCCGAGTCTTCAAATCTCTCTGTCGAACTACCACAGTGCAGCTACTTGTCCCCTCTTCTCCCACTTATTAACGATGTAGCAGCCCTCGTCTAAGAATGTCTTCTGGGGCTATAAACTTATTGACGAATGTAGCCACCTCTCTGTGTGTTTAGTCCCCATTACTATTTCCTCCAGCAGCATCTAGTCGCTGCCTACTGATTCTGCGCAACTGACATCTGATTCTGCGCAACTGACATTCTGCGAAGGGCTATTTTCAGGAGGAGGTCTTGACAGGAGAAAATCAATACTTTTGCTCTGTGTGCTCCTCCAAGCAGAATGCAGTCCGCCAGATTGAACTATCTTCTGTCCATCTTCCTGAGACGCTCACTATTCAGCTGATGCGCTATTCCTATGACCTCAACACTATGGCGAAGCGGAAGCTCAAGGTAAGTTTGGGCTGTGGACTACTTGCCATGCTCTTGTCAACAAGTCTACTATCTATCCTCGATCTTGGTGTTGAAGCTACCGGATACGGCTCCCAGCCATGTCTATACTAAACGTCTCTGAGGGCCAATTGACGCTAACAATCTGACACCAGGACCCTATTGAAATAGCGCCTGAGATTGACGTTACACCATTTTGCGGTCCTGATGCTGCTGGTGATGGTGAGTTGTGACAGTAGCTAGGAGTGGCTGTGACTTCTACTTTCCAAGGGTGCTCTAGGACTCAACTATTCTTCACGTCTTAAGAGTGTGAATTGGGGATGGTACGGGGGAAGGAGGGAATATCTCAAAGGCAAGGAAGTGCTCTCTGACCAATAGTAACAACGAGCAGTGCCTTCTGGGAGGTACAGGCTGTGTGCCATAATGAACCACAAAGGAGGCTCCGCAAATGCAGGACATTACACTGCAGAATTGAAGCATCCGCATAACAAGGATGAACAAGGTGAACAGATGTTGGCTCAATCCTGTACTTAGTACAACCTTCCTCTTGTCCACCTTCATAGATCATTTTGTCACTGTCCATTGCCATTTATCCCGGATCTGTTTAGTAGATGCACCGCGCCGTCCAGGTCACTTATCCACTTTTCCGTCATCTCACCCTCCAACGTCACTCTAGGGCAACCCCAATGGTACGAATTTGATGATGAAGTGGTCAGGCCATGTCGTCCTCGATATGAAGTTACAGCGTCACCTAAGGACACCGATCCAGAGTTGGTTGTGGTAGATGATGAGGATGAGGACGTAAAAAGAGCCGAGAAACGAGCACGCGTTGAGGACATACAGCAAGGCGGTCCAGCCCAGCGTCCTGAGAGAGCGTCCACGACTGCCTACATGCTAATGTATAGTAGGTACGTGAGTGGGTGGGTACTCACGCCTGCAGGGTCTCATTGGCACCGCAAAAATGTGGGCTGGGGCCTTTTCGCTTCTGTTCTGATTATATATGCGCGTGAGACCGGTGGGCGACATTGATGCATTAAGCTGCATTGAAGCGGATCATCTGTAGGGTAGTGGATGAGACCCTGCCTAATCCACCCGAGGGCTTATTAAAAGAAGTATCCACGGCGAACTCGGCTTTCGACCAGGAAGTGGAAGCGTACAAGCGGCGAGTAAGTAACCCGTTTACTGCTACCTTTCTTCACTCTCGTTTACTTGTTTGTCATCTTCTCAACTCGAGGTGGAGGTTTTGTATGAAGTTCTCAAGGAGTAGCGTTTATCTCTACAGGCGGTCGTGGAGGATCAGATCTTAGTGGTGACTTCAGGGTGGATCGTTGCTGTGTGTCGTGTCAACATTCGTTTCTAGAGTATATTGCTGTACTGCATGTCCACTGACTGTCTGTCTTGCTCTCCAACGTACGTAATATCCGGTGTCAGGAGCTCAAGCTCGCTGAGGAAATAGAGCATCGTAAGAGGCTCTATAGACGGTACTTTATAGATGAACAACCGCACGCTTGCGGCACCGACGAGGGTTGGTTCTGGGTTGCGACAGCGTGGCTCGAGAGTTGGATTCAGGTAAGTGCATTAAACGATTGAGTTGGCAAATGACCCGATGTGAGAAGAAGGAAAACAGTCAATTGCATGGAGGGCTGCTCCTGTACAACACAGGGGCCGCTAATGAGTGCTCTGTATTGGGATAGATGGGAATAGTCCCTGGTCTCCTTTCTTACCGTTCTCTCCAACCTTGCTATATTTCATCAGGGCGGAGAGCGTGGCATCTCAACAATTACTTCACCGGCGTTGGATATTAGGACTGGAAGTATGACAAAGAAGCTGGTAAGCATCGGATGGGTCCTGACGCTGAGGTGCTGGGAAGGGTTTGCACCTGGCCAGTTTGACGTGCAGGCGTAGGAAACAAAGGGTTCCTAAGGAAATACTTGGAGGAGAACAAGGAGGCACCAGATATCCTATCGTGACCTTAATATTCAAATCTGACCGGTCATATTCAAGGGAGTCTTCTCTTCTAGGTTAGATATGAGGCCATTTGCGTGCCCTCATGCGGATAAGCACGCGACAGGTTAGTCACCCGCACTTGCTCCACACAGTTACTCCATAAGATAACACTAACCACAGACCCTACCGTCGTTCTGATTCTACAGGGAAGTCCGTAGCACCTGAGTCCATAAGCTGCCTAAAGCGAGTCCGATCGTCTTTATATGCTGTCCTCTCGGAAGGTTGCGGGGTAGAAGATGATATCTACATCAACGACTCGTCATACGAGTAGGTACCTGCTAATTACTCTGATAATCCCAGCTTTGCTAACCGTCATTCCGGGGTCAGATGCAAAGAGTGCGTTGCTGCTTTCAAGGATAACAAGAAGGAAGTCTACAGCAAACAAAACATACTAAGAGAGATCCTGGACGGCGTGGAGTCATCTCTTCCCTTGGCACAGCCAAACGAGTTTGAAAGTGCTGAATGTGGAGAGACCCAGACCGCATATTTTCTCAGTAGGAAGTGGATAAGCTCTGTCAAGAGCTATTACCAGGTACGCTTTGCTCTCTATTCTGGCATGATACCTTTCCACTATTCAAGCCTTCCCTCTGTTAATAGTGTTGGAGACACTTCCTATGTCTGTATGTTCTGCCTCCTGATCTCAAGGGTTTCACCTCGACAGCAGATAGCTTCTGTCGAATGGTTTTAAACTATTTACCTTCATACACCGATGTCAATACTTATCTTTTCAATTGGCAACGTGATTGACTGAAAGGCTAGATACGTCTGCTTCCAATTCTGTTATTCTGGACCGATCTCTTCATAGAATCGTCTTTGCTAATTTCCATTTGCAGCTTATAAACTCGCTTTTCCCTTTTCCTCATTGATGGAGAGGGGACTTTGCTAAAGTTTTTGATGTCTATCTAGACCAATGAAAAGGAACAGACAATGAAGAAGATCCCTAACGGGTCTATGAAAAAGTTTCTCAATGGAAAAGACGAAGAGACCAGCAAAGAAGGTACATAGAACATCTTTCATTGAAAAAGCTCACTTCAAGAATTATCTTATACTAGTAGACTGCCCGGTAGGACTGTTACAAGCTAGGATCCTCTATTATCATTTCCGCGGTCAAACTTGCACTAAGAGGACTTCCACTCACGCTATGTCTGTCGTGTGGTAGATATCTTCGATAAGACTGTGAATGATGACATCACATGTCCCCACGGCGGTTTGGTACTCAACCGTAGGGCGTATCGAAGTATAAGTGGTACCACGTGGAGGAACATTTTATCTCTCTTTCCAATGACCAAGGGATTTTCTTGCTTGAGCACACCATGCGTTGAATGTAAGGTAAGAGTTATAAAGAGTTCAAAGAGATTATAGTGAAGGAAGAGTTAGTGGTGTCTAGATCTTGCTGACCAGTAAAGTCTCTCTGGGCCATAGGTTGAGGAGACAGAAGGGAATAAGAGGAAAGAGCATCTTTGGGAGGAAAGGGCACGGGTAACAGCCTTCAAGTCATTGAAGAAGCTATGGAAGAGGCTCTCCGGTCACCCGGCGCCCTCCGATTATACAGGTATGGGGCTGCTTACTGGGGCCGTTTTATTATACGCCTCTGCACTTGCATCCTCTGTCGTGTCGCTTGAATACTGTTAAAGCTTATGATGGCAACTGTAGGAAGTCGAGTGATATCGCCTGGGTTGTATTACCTTGTGGATGCGTCTTATCTTGCAAGATGGCGGAGTTACCTTGACACCCTGGAGACAGAGAAGCCAGGACCCGTATTATGTCAAACTCTCCTTTGCCACCATGGTGAGAGCTTATCATTCATGCTCTTATTCCTACTTTGTCATCAGTATCATTGTGGTTCAAAGATTGAACAGCTCATGGGGATTGTGTTTAGGCCTATTAGTGCTTCCCTTACGGGTCCACTTAGTCCTTCAAGGGGAGAACATTAGCCTGCAAAAATGGTGTGACGATCCTAGAAGACCTCAAGGATATCAAGACGCAGAAATAGTAAACGAGGATGAGTGGAACGATCTACTGTATGGCATTTTACTGCTTAGTTCTCTGACTGACTGAATAGCGTTTGCCATTGTGAAGCCCGAGCTTTCCCAAATTGCTTACTAATCACTTATCTATCTCTGAATGTTACAGGCATCTCTTTGACGCTGATAGCTCAATCTCGTGCTCAGTGGCATCTGACGGGTCAGCAAAATTTGTGACGTCACTGAAAACGAAGGGAGAAGTAAGAATCCCTTTGCATATCTTTCGCCTCTAATTACATTGGCCCTTACTCTCTTCCGATATTCGGGGCGCTCTGCACACGTGTAGTTCCAGGTTGTGGGCGGAATCTGCGAAGGATGCCAAGAGCTGCAAGAGAAAGCCCTGAGCTCTAGTCACAAGAACTTTCAAGATAGACCTATCAGAATTATGCAGGTCAAGCCTGGCCAGGTACGCAAGGCTTCTGGCAGACGCCGACTATTCTGGAGGTCACTGAGGTCATCCAATATTGTCTATATCTGGGGCTAACTTGCTGTTAACCGCGATGCAATAGTCGTTATCTGACCTGAACCGCCAGTATGGAGAGTCTAAGCCATCTGAAGTTGATGGCGGTTCCCGACGCCTAACGCGCTCAAGCTCTAGGAACAAGATGTTCAAGGTCTACTGCAGTAGCACAGATCTTACACTGCTTGTAAAGTATAAGGTTAGCTGTCGCCCTTGCTTATGTCCGACCAACCCCGGAGCTGCCCTCCATGCCGGAGTCATGTAGTCATTGCTTCGTAGTCCCTGGGGTGGGCTCTCTTGACAACAACGGTCTTCTTACTTATTGATGTGAGACTTGTTTGCAGGCTGCCCCTATCAACTGCGCCCTTCGTCCTTTATCTGTCCCGTGTCTTCTCAACTTTTCGATGTTCCGTTTCATAGATAATGGAGTCAACAGATATCGCACCATCTAGTCAGTCCTTATACCTTGGAGAGCGGGAACTGAAGGACAGCCTCACCCTAGCTGAAAATGGGTAAGAAGATTCCGTCATGCCAAGAACTACCAGCTAGAGACCCTCAAACCTCTCGCTATTCCATGCCCAGAATCAAGGCCGACTCCATACTCTTTTTGAAGCTCAACATATTAGATGACAATGACCATGACCCGCTGGATCTAGAATTTCTAAACGGATCTGGTCTTCCAGAGGAGATTGGCTTCCAAGGGACAGTATTAGGAGGTGCATCTACTGCCTCTCGTCGGCAGGCCGCAGCATCCTCTAAGTCTGGTGGGCGAGAGGAGAGCTCTCCTGTAGTCCAGGAAACGGTCTGCCTGGTGGATGAGGAAGAGGTTCAAGTCTTAGAGCGTAGTGAGATGCCGACGCCGTTGGAAAAGGATAAGCATTTTGGCGAGAAGCTAACTGACGGCGGGGAGGAGAAAGTCGTTGAGATGCAGGCATGGCATTGTCCAACTTGCACTCTTGTGAATCATGACAGTATGGGCAGTTGCGGAGTCTGTACAACAGCTAAGCCTGGCCGTTGAGATCACCTTGAAATGGTCAACAGGATTGAGATGTTTCTCCACCAAGAAGCGCTCAGGGACGGAGCCTTCGGTGGGAAGGGAGCAGCTGTCCCGTTCGCACGTCGCGTGATACGGCCGTCTCAGCGTGGACGTTGTCTCCACCTTCTGAGATAGCCTGCACCATGTTGGAGTCGTTTGACTAACAGCACGTGAGCCCCACGCTCCTAGGGATCCAATTGAAGAATGACATCTGCTGAAGAAGGTGCTGCTATATGTCAACCTACTAAGGGTGCGCTTTCGCCATCCACCACATTGAGCGAATAGATCTTTAAGCACACCATCACGACAGCTGGGGTGGTTTACCCTCTAGCCGAAGAACGTTGCTGGCTGACGGTGAAGGTGCCATAGACTCCAGAGCCTAGTGGCGCAAGAAGGATGGCGACTCCGTACTGTCTTGGCCTACTTGCTTGCTTCAAACAATGTCTATCTTAGACTCAGAAAGATTTTCCCTTCTGGGCACTGAAGAAAGTCCCTCATAATAATAGGCCTTCCACCTGGACGTAATACTGTAATAATAACGGTAAACTGTCGCTGTACCGCTTGATCGGCTTTATGTCCATTCACATCTTGGTGCCGCTACAGCGCCAACCTTCGTCTCCTCCTCGCGGCCATGTAGTAAGCAGAGCTCAAGCTGATCGAAGGCAGAGTCTGCACCCAAGCAGCCTCGTGTCTATGCATAGCGAGGAGGGACCAGCGAACATCGGATGAAATTCACTGTGCAAGTTATCTCCGTCGTGGTGGTGCTATTAACTTGCCTAGGCCCAGGCACAAGCGCGAGAAGTACGGAAGTAAGAAGCGCTGACTCCTGTCCAGCAGGTGAGACAGATAGCTCCTGCGCAGCGTCAGAGGAGAGCATGGCTCCGGCGATTTTTAGCGCGGCAGTGTTAGGAGCCAGTGGTAACGTGGGCGGCGCGGTGGTGTCGTCGCTGCTGACAAGACCAGAGATTGGACGAATAGTCCTCCTCAATCGGCGGAAGATCGAGAAATTTGACGATGTCGAGAAGGTGGAGCAGCACATTGTTCCTATGGAAGCAGGCTTATTAGAGAACGCTGCTCTACCGCTTCTACGCGGTGTCGACGCAGTCTTTATTACTATGGGGGTTGGTGCTCCATCAAAGAGCACTGTTGAAGAGCTAGAGCTCGTCGATGTTACGCTTCCCACTGAGTTTGCACGATCTGCCAAAGCTGGTGGGGTGCGTCATGCCTCTCTGTTGACATCTGTAGGAGCTGACGTCCACTCTAAGCCATGGTTTCTGATGCATGGGACTGCGGTAGGGCATTACATGCAGCTCAAGGGGCAGGTTGAGAAAAACGTCAAGAGCTTGGGGTTCGATAGTGTGAGTATTTTCCGGCCTGGGACGCTGGTGGGCTCAAGCAGGACGCCAAGGTTAATGAACTGGGCTGGGATGAAAGTCAACTTCCTCCTCCCTGATCGATATCGTTCAATTGAAGTACCAGTCCTGGCCGAGGCCATGACAGCGTGTGCCCTAAAAACCTTAGCAACCCCCAAGGCAGAAGTACCGACAACTCAGACTTTCGAAGGCTCGGACATTCTCAATTGCGCGAAAAGCAACGAATCGTAACCTTATTATAATAACGAGGATCCAAGGTCCTAGAAGAGCGGAGATCTCTTGCGTGAGTCTCGCGGTCTCCAGTAGCTCTAGAGCCGGAAAGGCCAGATCAGCGGAGGAACAAATGGGGCCTAGCCCGTTAAAAAGATAATATAAAACTGAGGGTTAGACAAAAATTGGTGCACGAACGGCCGTGGCTAAGCTGTGTAATAATTGGGTCTTTGCCGCAATCTTCCACACTTCTGGTCTACATAACAGCCTCCGACAGAGAATCATCACTGAGCAGTCGCCCCATGGTCCGCTCGTCTAAAGATAGACCAAGCGGCTCGCACTATTAGTCCACTTTGGCGCTTGCATACCGGTTCACACCTATCCAACTTCAATCTAAGAGGAATTTTGCGTTGTAGACAGCGCTGCATCTTAGCAGCATCCGGGATCCTTCACTGTTATAAAGGACTGACTCCCTTTGATTGCAACGCTACTCTCCAGTCGTCGTGTGCATGCTGGGACAATGCGCTGCTCTCAAGACTGGAGTACCTCTTATGAATGAAGACATGCAGACAAACAGCTTGTTCCCGACTCCAGTTCTCCATAAAGATAGGAACCGTAGTCAATGCAGGATCATAAAGGAAAGTTGAACAGTTTCTTCTTCTAAAAGTAGGGGTGGCCTCGCTGACCACAGTGAACCCACGTGTGTTTGATAATGTTTGTATAGATTGATTGGCTTATTTATGGTGAGGGCCTCAGGCTACCACAGCTGTGAGGCCGCCCCTGCGCGTCACATAATGCATTCTGTGCTGCCGTGGTTCGCCTTGATCTGCATCCGGAGCGGGAAACTCGGCAACATTGCGAAGACGGCGGGCGTGCGCGCGTAGTGTCGTTGGAGAGAGAACGGAAGAGGAAGAAGCCAACGCCACCCGCAGAGAGCTACCCCTTACATACCTCCTGACCCCGGCCTCAAGTCTGTAGCAGCTGCTGGTCATTGCACCTCAGCCAGTTACAGCCTGTCACTTGTCTGTCCTGCCCACTACAAGACAAACCTTTCTGCCCAGTAGGTCCGCTGCGTTGGAGAGCGGTCACTAGGCCCGTTGCCCAGTAGCTTGAATAGCTATAAAGGCTAATCATCTCACTTGCTAAGCGAAAGAAAGGACAGTCCTATCCTTGGCCGACTGACGATGGCGTCTGCGGCTGTAGCAAAGGAGCTGGAACTGGAGCTCGGAGACTTTGAGATGGATGAAGATATTACCGAGGGTGCTGATATCGAGTTATCAGAGAATGATGTGGCTGCTCTCAATGGTACATTACCGCCGCCAACCTTCGTGCAGAAGAAATGGGGGCATTGGGAAGAGGGAGAGGCGAAGCTTTTCTGGGTTAGGTCTGAGGACTATCTTACCTCTCGAGTAAAGCAGCGTGCTGCGCCTGCTGTTGGAGAGACAGTCCATGTGGGACTCTACAAGTCCATAGGCAGACAGTGGAATATCTTTGATCGGGTCAAAGCGGACTTTATGTCCAAGGACGGAGTAGCTTCAGAACCAGGCACAACCTTCTTCTTGGTCAACCTTATCATTCCTGGCAAAAAAGTGAACGCGAAGGATACCAAAGAAAATGAAGGCACGACGTCTGCCATGTTCTCATCCTTGTTTGGCGCAATACAAAGAAAGAAAGAGGAAAGAAGTGATAGGATAAATTGCAACGACGGGAAGGGCAAGAAGAGCGGGGGCCTCCGTCTCTTTTCAAGAAAGGACAAGAGCGATGCTTCTGCAAACCAAACCGTCCAGGACGTCTCTGCAGAAGATCCTCCGACAGAAGACGTCCTTAGAAGGGTAGAGCAGGAAGGAATAGGCAATGATCCTCGGATATGGTACAACTTCGTCTTCTGCTTTGGTATCTCACAGTCTGCGCGTTCAGAGCCGTCCAATGAGCGATTTTTTAGGGTGTTTGACGCCTTTAAGACAGGTACCGATGACTTCAGAAACAGCAGATGGAAGATGACAGCCTCTATTGTCGATGGGCCGTTGATGATTCGGTCTATGGTGGGAAGTTTGAAGAATGGAAGCCACAAGAATGCGACACCGGTACTCTTAGGTCGTAAGACAGAGAGCAAGTATTTCATAGGTAAGCTGAGCCATAAGAGGGAAGTGGCTTGATTGCGGACTTGAAATGGTCATGGAGAGAAAGTCGAGACGGCAGAAGTAATTAGCGTGTCTGACACTGAATTTGCGAAGGCAGAGGCAGAGGAGCGGCCTCTAAAGTGACTAACTCACCCCTTTGATTTGCTGCAGGTGACAATTTTGTAGAGTGCGACTTCGACTGTGGGGGAGATGCTTTAGCGAGAGCAGTCCTCCAGCTTGCCTTCCCTGTTTGTCGAAAGCTTGTCTTTGATATTGCCTTCATTCTTCAAGGAGAAGAGAAGGAGGAGCTGCCAGAAAGAGTGTTGGGCTGTTCTAGACAGGGACATTTTGCAGAGACAGAGGCAGACGACCTTCAATCTGCATAAGCATGCAGCAAAGAACTTTGCAAATATAGTTCTAAGTATTTTGTTAGTCAGGTGTTAGTTAGTAGTGCTGCTTGCCCTTTCAAACCTAGAGCGCTGCTCGGGAAGTTGCTAAACCCAAGAAGTCCACGATTCACTCTCAAATGGCGATGAAACCCCCGCAGCATCCTTGGCCTTGTAAAAGTGAGCACTATCTAAATAAGGCAGTGAGTCGCTTCATAGAAGTTGCTACATTGCCTCCTTTCTCATTCAAAGCCGCGGTCTCTTACTTTGGCTTTACTCACTAGCACCCCTCCTCTCGCAGCCCTTTGGGATGCTTCAGCAAACCTTATTGCTTCTTTGCCCAACCATTCTGCGAGAAGGATGATAAGATGCCCTTTAGTGTGAAGAGGACAGACTTCCGGACCGGTTGAAGGACAGTTCAGTATCCTAGTTCCTCCTCAGATTGTTTAAACGAGCTTCCAGATCACTCATTGCGGGATCTATGGCTGATTCTGAGCCCCCTATTGAAGGAGCAGCCGCGGGGGCAGCAGCTGCTGGAAGTGAGGCCCTTCCAACCACCGACTGCGCAGGTTGCTTCATTTCCGGAGCCATTGGCACCTGTAGGACAAGTTCATGAGGCAGACAAATTGAGCGTCAGTTCAGTGCCTGTACTACCCTTCACGACGAAAAAACATTCCTCAGGGCTAGGGACTAGCCGTGGTCATGGAGGTGTGAGCCTGTCAACGCGCTGGGGAGGTGCGAGAGATACTCGCAGTGAACAAAAAATCTAGAGATGGTCACCTGATCTGATACTGTCACCCCAATTTCGTCCAGAACTTGGGATACTATCTTATCCTCTTCCTCTACATCATCGTCGCCAGTCAAGACCCCATCCAGTACCTATACACACGTGCATGGAAGGCCCGAAGCCATAAAGTCAAGGACAGTATCAGAAGCATGTCCATAAGCTAAGCTTTGTATAGGCATTTAGAGTACGTGGAAGTGAACACACGTAGTCAAGGAACAAACAAAAGCGCTGGAGAACGGAGTGCACCTACATCGCCTATCATCTCGCCCTGGAACTCCGCCTTCTCACTTTCTTTCTCAAATTCCATGATAATCTTCTGCATTTTGGGCAGGTTGTACTGTTGGCTCATTGTCGCCAGGGCCTACATTGCCAAGGAAATAAGATTGTCACTTTCGCTTCGCAGTCTAGTCCGCCATAAGCATTACCTTGCTGGTGCCTTGGAGAGCCGCAGCCATTGCTTCATTTGATTTGGCCATCTGTTGTGGCAGTATAACCCGTCAGCGCGATAAGCAGGTCTTGGCTCTCATTGTTGATCCTCCTACCTCAAGATTCATTGACATTGTTTGCAGCTGTGAGCGCATGCCGTAGAACTTCGTCTTATAGTTCCTAACTCTAACTAAGTCTTTAGCAAGGGTCTTCACTGCTCCCTAAGGGTGATCGCCAAAGAGTCTGTTGTTAGGACCTGACGTGAGAATGGATCAAAGATAGAGTTGGCCTGCCATCTGGTTTTCTTTAGCGGCTTTCTTGATGTCTATGACCAGCTTCTTCTCTTGACGCTCCATATTCATTCGCTCTCGATCCAGCTCCCTGTAGGTGACCAAGTGTGAGTGGCAGCTTAGATGGCGCATTTGGGCTTAGGGTTTGTTCCTAACCTTATCGCTCGGTTGATAAGACGCTTGTTTTCCCGGAGCTGCTCGCGGGGAGTCTTCTTGGAGGCACCTTGACCCATACTTAAGAAGCTGTTATGTGTGGGCAGCCTGATGGCGTTCGCTAAAAACGGGGCTCTTCGTAGCAGACGGGGCTTGGACCTCTTACTTGCAGACAACCAAGTTTGTGTCCTCACGTAGAGGAAGAAGCTCCAGAGCCACAGAAAGGATGGTGCTACACGGTCCGGTTCATCAGAAATACCCCTTCATTCGTGTGTAAGCCTCTTCTGGCTGTCTCAGCAACTCCCTCGGTGGTATAGCAAATGTTCGTATTGAAGTTGGTTCGAGGAGCGACCTGGCCCGGTATCCAGTCGGTCTGTCCTTGCCCTTTCTGCGTGCTGGAATGGCCTTCCAGCTGAGATCTGTGCACCGAAGCAGACGAGCTGCTCTCGAGATTGTGGTCTCCTCCGTGTCTTCTCACGCACAAGGACAAAAAGGTGGAGATGTAGACGATTACTAAGCCTTGACTTTCTCAATACTTTTGTGACACAAAACTCTCCTCAAGCTCCTTTCCGATGTTGATGATGTATTATTATGACCCAGCTGAGAGTTTCCTCTATGGCCCTAACAGGCGTCAGACACCCTATTATTATGTACTTCTTGCTGCTGTCTCGCAACTTTTCTGATCTCTCGTTCTGCTTCTTTTGTCATTCCCCCCGTCATCATATCTCTCTCTCCCTTTTACTCTCTCTCTCTTACTCTCTCTCTCTCTCTCTCCACACACACACTCCCTTTGTCTCCACCTCTCTGCCTCTCTCTCTTACATCTCTCTCCCTCTTTCTCTCTCTCTCGCCTTCTTCTCCCCTTTGCACTAGCCTCATCTGCCCAACGCCATTGTAGAAGTGCAGGAACGGAGGACCTCTTCCCTCAGTTGCAAGAAGGCTTCTTCCACGATTGAAGACCAAGGGAATCTAACTTTTCGTTCAATATGCAGCGGTGGGCGGTAGAGTGCATGGCAGAGCAGCTGTCATTGAGTCATGTGAGAACGCAAGAGAAGGACATACGGCGGGCGAACCACAGCTATCACTGCATCCCCACTACAATGCGAAGACGGTTCTTGATGAAAACTCCAGCGAAGAGCACCCAATTTCCCCCCACATCCCTGGCCCTCCCCTGAGCCAGGAGTAGCTATCGTTGAGGAATACGTTGTGGCCATCGTCGTTGAGGAGGACAGTTCATCTTCGCCTTCTGCGAGAGCGGCTTGGGGCATTCCCGTGTGGGATCTCTCCTTGGAAGATATTCATAGCTGCATCAGGATGACGGACCTCCTCTCTTTGTCAGCGCATCCTCCTCCTATCAGCCCTCCACAAGAATAGTTAGGAGAGGTGCCATAACCACTTCACCCTCTATCTCTAAGAGGTTCGTCTATGGTTTGATGCCCGGCTACCTATGCATAAAGGTTCCCCTAGAGGAAAGAGTAGAAGAGGTCTTGGCACTAGGATGATGAGCGACAGTGCATGTCTACTCTCCTACTATCCGGTATAAGAATAGCGGACGAGGTAGAACTATACGTGCGCCACTATTGTCACTCCTTCAGTGTACGCCCATTACTTCTAGCACTCAGCACGTCTGTGCTTGTCGTCCAGTTATTAGATTGGGCACCTTCGACGCTGAGTTTGGTGCGCGAGCTTTCCTTTCTAGTGAGGGCCAGTTCTGCGCAGCTACCGCGGGCTCGAGGTCTTGGCTAGACCCTCATCAGAACTCGGGACCTATACTGCTATCGTACTCCTGACATCAGACTCTCATCCCCAAGCCTTCGCATCTTCCTGCTCCCTCTCACCTGGGGAGCAAGATGCAAAGTGTATCTAGTTGTACCTGGCAAAGCACCAGGAGGTAGTAGCGGTAGGCGAGGTAGTATACCTTATACACATCATGGCTGAAGAGATGATTTCCAAGAAGCTGGAGCACGCCAGATTGACTGAGCGATGCGCAGAAGATAATGCTACTAAAGAGAAAGGGGTAAAAGACAGCTCTGTCGGTGCATGTGGAGGCAGCTACTTGCTCTTCTGCCGACACAAGCATGGTAACGTAGGTACTATGCAGAGCAACCGGCGGAGAACTAGGATAGAAGAGTTGAAGAGACAGAGGAGGAGATCGAGACAGATAACGCATCTCGGCTTCCAGCTGATGTTGATGGGTGAAGGCCTATTACTGCGCACCTTCGTAGGTTTTAATGGTGCTTAGCCCCTGACGTAATAATACTGTGGGGCGGGGCCCAGTATTCTTCTTCCTACTTTCTCCTTCGCACTCCAATGCTGCCGCTCTGCAAAGCTTGGCCCGTTCTTCTCTTCGTCGTCCACTTGGCTGCTGTGTGTCAACTCTCTCACATACTACCATCCATCGGCTAGATTGTTAGGCGCACCACTGACACGAGTGACACGATCTCAGGGAAGTGCTACTTTCCCTTGTGGTTGTCAGCGTCTGTGGCAAGCCGCGCTATTTGGGAAGAGCGAGCGGAGAGAACTCTTTCTGAGGTCGTGCAGTGATTCATCCTTGGGCCAGCCTTCGCTTTGGGCCCTGACCTCTTAGAGGTGAGCCCTGGCGACCGCATCTCAGGTTTCGAGTGCCTGGCACAAAGCGCTGGCCTTGGCCGCTGCAGAATGTGCCCGTTTGCCCTCAGGGCGCCTGTCGCGGTCAAGGAAAGCCAGCAAAAGCTATCGAATCCCTTCGGATGACGAGATGATGATTTCCCGTTCGGAGGCAGATCCTGACGCTGCAGAGGCCAAAGGTGAACAGGAAAGGCCAACTAAACCTTTGGATCCACTAGGCTCGGGCAAAACGAGGCATGTTGTGCTTGAGGTGGGAGGAGATCACGAAGTTCTGCTTACGACTGTTCTCCTCGCTCTGCATACTCCTCCTCCGATGGTTGTTCTCTCTCTCTCTCTCTTCCATGCCGTCATTGTCATTCTTGTCACACACACACATGCCTAATAGGTTCCAGCTGATTACGTCTGTCCAGTTCCATTCGTCTTCTAAAGACTACATTTCCCTCTATTTAGCTTACCTACGCGTGCCTCCTCCAAGTAATGTCCTCACGACGCCTTGTCTGCTTCTAGAGTGAAGAGGGCAACACTTTATCGGTCCCTATTGGCGTTGCTCGGCTATCTCCGAAGCTAAGAGAGCTTATAGCGGGTAAGGATGGATTCTTGTCTCAGTGACTGTCCTAGTCCTTAAAGTCTCTCCTCTCACCATATCCGTACAGCGAACAGTGATGAGTTGACGATAGATGCAAGCGAGGACCCAAGAAAGGTCAAGCTCCGCATTCGTTTGGAAAACGTGTCACAAGGTGGACTCGCTTTCACAATGGGCTATTGCAGGTTAGAATACGTGCAGGATAAGGTGGTATGCCTGTCTCTTACTTTATGGGGACAGATGCCGTTATCTGCAGCAACAGAACGCTGCCTCTGCAGCGGCACACCTTGAGGAATGGAATCGAAGCTATGAAAAACTCGGGTCAATAGAGCTTTGTGACCTAGCATCGGTATGCGTGCCTTCGTTTAGGTCAGATATAAAGACAGGTTTGACGGTTGCTGTTTTCTCTATAGGCCGCGCTATATCTTGGCATCGAAGAGCTCGTAGATAAAACGTGCGAGTCAGTGTCGGCCGTAATGATAGGTAGGGATCAGGGCAAGCAAGTTCTAGCGGAAGCCTCTATTGTGTGCTCTGCACTGATCAAATCTTTCACGCCATCATCAGCTATGTATCCTTCCTATTTTTTTTAACCTCTGCTTGCTGAGAGACTGCTGCTTCCTTCCTCATGCACGACTCCTACTGCCTTGTTTACTTTCTCTCACTTGGGACGTTATTCCACGGTTATATTCGCTAGGGAAGACCGCTGAAGAGATCCGACACCTGTTTCCATGTGACGAGTACGGCAACCCCGACTTCAACGGTAAGCCACAATGTTTCTCGACCTATGAAGCCCCTAATCCTCAAGTACTTGCGCTCGACAGCGGAGCCCAGGTTACCACCACCAGAAGACAATCGTTCTCTGGACGAGCTAGTAGCTTTTATCAACAACGATGCGCCACGGAAGAGCCCAAGCGCAAAGAAGAAGAAGAAAAAAAAGAAAAAGTGAGTCTCTCTGGCAAACTCAAATCCCGGGAATTAACACTGAGCTGTCGCATCGATTTCACATAGAGAGAAAGCAGCAAAGGATACCGAGGATCAGAAACAGCCAGAGCACGCAAGTATTGCAAGAGTGCGAGCCGGGGCACAGTCACCAAGGAGTATAGAATGGGACATGGAGGAGAAGCTTAAGCTGGTAAGGACTGCTGTCTGCGGTTAGGACAAGCTTCAGGAGATACTTAAATTGTAGAAGTAACCAGGAATACTGATCTTCATTTGTGTTGACATAGGCTAGTCAGAATCCTTCCAAAGTCTTTGATGAAGCTCTCTTTGAGGACTTTGAAGATGCCGAAGATGACTCTGAGCTTGAATCGTTTCGACGGAAGCTGGAGGAGGCCTATAAGGAATATGTAGGTGTAATCCCCAACAGATCCTTCCTGTCGCTCTTACGTGGGTCCATTGCTTACTTGAAGCATATTGTGCGGACAGGAGAACAAGCAGAAGATCACCTTACCCCCTGGACTTCTCGGATTGAAGATGTAGATGAAGAAATAGTTATAGTTATTTATGCCATGCCTTCAGGCAACCAGCGCGAATGGGTAAACCTCATCGGCGAAGAGGCGCCAGAAGCTCTTCGAAGCTCATGACATAGAGATCTGCACCATCTCGGACTGTCTCGCGCACAACCACGCCTCCGAAGCCAATGAATGCATCAGCAGGGGGCCGCGCTTGCATGTCGGTTGCTCCGTCACCAATCATAACGATCGGCTTATACCGGTGCTCGTCAATTAGCATCTGCACAACCTCCGTCTTTCCACCGCTTCTGCTCGTCGGCTCCTTGGAGTCAAAGCCTGCATAACTTCCATCGGAGTGAAACTTGATTGTGTTGGCGTAGATCCTCGAGCGAGGGACGGCAAGCATGTCTGCCACAGGCTCTATCATCTGAAGCACCAGAAGAAAATGTGTTCAGGAAAATCATCAAGAAGGGCTTTGCTACTTCCAGAACATACCAGTCTGAAGCCGCCGGAGACAAGGTAGACATGTACACCGTTATCATGCAGTACTCTGAATAGCTCAGGAATTCCTGTCGAAGGACTGTCATGCTTGTTCATTCGCCTTCTTTCTATTTTCACTGAATGCTTACCTGTTGTAAGCCGAGGTGGATGCACCTCAAGACATTTCTCTACGTCCTGTCGCGAAGGCTTGATCATCTCCAGGCGGGCAGCAAGGGCCTCCTGGAAAGTTACACTGCCACCCATGGCACTTTCGATCGACAACTTAGAGTTATAACCGTGTAGGAAGTGGTTGAAGTGTGCTTACTTTGCAGTCCATTTCTTCACCTCGTCACCCACACCCTTGAAGTCGGCCAGAACATCTATACCCTCATCTGCTATCACAGTGCTGTCCACATCAAAGCAGACTGCCTAAGTGTGGAGATTAGGAGAGGTGCAGTTTTTAGCAAGGCGGGCTTCTCCTCACCTTTGCTTGCTTCCATATGTCTATTACGCGGTCTGCGGGCACAGGAGACTAGCAAGGCAAGATTAGGAAAGACTAACTCCCCAGGTTTGTTGTGCTTACCGCCTTCTGCTGCAGGTAGCGTCTGGGAGCCAAAGCAAGTCTCGGCTTAATCCACAGTCTAGCTCTAGAGATCATCATCCTGGTCGGCTATATTGATGCAAAACGAAATACAATGATGAAGGAGCGCAACGCAAGTCGAACAACGATATGACACTGGACTATCACAATGTCCTTCGGGCTGGCCAATGAGCACTCGATGGGTCCCGGTCAGTCCGTCTGCTTTCCGCTAGACAAGGCTGGAGAAAGTTGTATAGGCTACGGTCCTTAACAATGAATAGTGCTCTCCAGCGGCGTCCATCATCATCACGCGGCTGCTGCATCCAGTCGGTCCCGATCAACCTCTCCTCGCATCAGCCCAGCCCAGCCCTGCCCAGCCCTGCCCAACACCCTCAAGCACGTGACATCAGAAGCGGTCAGGGCAAGTGAGCATCTCAACTATTCGCAAGCGGTATGATGTTACAGATATTCGCGATAGGAAGGAGTCTTCTCTATAATCAGATCATTTTGTCCATACAGCCACTATACACCTAACTACAGCAACTACTACTACAGCAGCGACCAGTTCTGGTACAACTATGAAATGACATAACTTTTTTGCTGAAGATCAGTGGCGATGAACTGCCGAACGAAGCGTCACGACAGGTCACGACCAGGGAACTACCACTGGGCTGTACGGATCATGGCCCCATAATATGAGCTCCTCTCTATTGGACGAAGACTCAATCGCCGTGAGAGCCATCAAGCAAACAGACCGAGTCTCCGTAAGTGAGGCCTTAAAGCTTACTGGAGGTCCCTATGGTGGGCCAAGAGACTCAGAAAAAGGTGCTGGTAGAGGACGGAGAACAGGACCTCCCTTGTAGGATATAGACCATGTCGAGTTATGGACCATCTCGGTCCTTTCCGCCTAGATATAGAGAGCTCCTTCCCATGATACGATATCATGTACACTTCTCCTGATAAACTCCTTTGCCATCAAACCCGACACCCTGGCGTATTGGGTCTTGGGTGAGTGGCCCTGGACGATGTGCAGGTTAGCCCTTGCGGCCCGATTGTCGCAACAGGGGCAGGTTTGAGGCTCTACACTGCATTTTAGAGATAACAAGGCCTTAAATGACTACAGAGTACTGAGGAATATACCAGCAAGCGCTTTCCCTTCACCATCCTAAGCCGCTTAGTTCTAGAGATTGCCAGCACAACTTAATAAGAAAAAGGATGTCAAGACGATGACCTGCTGACCTCAGGGAAGACGGAAAGTTCTCCCATGGTCGTTCCTATATACTCCTCCAGGTTCGGTTATCAGCCAAAGAAAACAGCATGCACTGCTGACCAAAGGTAAGGATATACTTTAAACATTAGATCCAGCGCCTCAAGCTTCTCCTCCTCAGGCGTCTTTAGGACCAAGAGACTTTGGCAAACGCGCGCATGAGTTGACACATGAACTGTTCTCAGTCACCTCACCACACAGAGATGGATCAAGGATGCATGTTAGCCAAATATAGACCAGTCCAGCACTTTGAAGGATCGGCATATCTCCTCAGCAATCCTAGCACCAACGACTTCTCCATCGTTTGTCTAGAGTAGTCAAAGTGTAAGATTGGTAGCTACTTCGTCAGCTTTACTAGACCTTACCGTGACGCAACCAACGGCACTACTATGACTTAAAGGGTTAATGTACAGGGGAATGTTCACGGATATTACAATGTCTGTTCCTACGGCTGGCAACCTGACGCCGTGCGTCAGGCACGTGGGAACAGCCATGGAGAAGGACTTTCACGGCACCATACCTGAGGACGAGAACAGTAACTTTGACCTCATTCTTCGCCTCCGTCTGATCGCGAAACTTTGCTATCGACTGGACCCCAGTGCAGATGTACCCAGTACACTCGCTGGTGAGCAGTCAGGATGAGGTCAGTTTACAGCTTTAATGAAAACTTATGCACCAGATCAGCGCTACCTCATGCCTAGCAGCTCTCGCGGAACAAGCCTCTCTTCTTCGCTCAGTATGCTGCTCTCATCGGCATCATTGTCATGAGCAATGCCCCTGAAGTAGAACTCTGCAATACCTTGTCCTGCGGGCACATTTTCCAGTTCAAGGAGTTCTATGATGACGTTCCGGTCGTTGTTGCTATCAGCAAAAACCTCCTGGTTGTCTGGGATCTCACGAAGTGGGCTTCGGAAGAGGAGGGCAGGATCGGGAAGCAGTGAGCACCAACACATCAGAACTTGAACATCTCCACGTCATACCTTACATCCTGATAGTTTTTCGGCAGGAGAACCTCCATGGCTCCTCCGAAGAGCGCCTTCCTCTCACACTCCATTTATAAAACAAACTCCTCAGATACACCCACCCTCGTTGGGACTTAGCTGGCAATGGAGAGGAGGGACCTGTGGGTAGCTTGCTATAGAAAAAGGCTGCTGCAGATTTCCAATATCCGTTCGACGACACCTTGAGCCTCAAGATGAGAAGTGAAGAAGCGTCAAGCGAGAGTAGGGAGTCCTAGATGCATCAATAAGCCCGAGGATGACGCAGCATCGGAAGAATCTTTCTCATGATTGATAATAATAATAGATGGTTGCAAGCGCAGTGTCGCTTCAGGATCAGGAAGTCAGAAGCTTGAGCTAAACTCCCAAGTACTATTTCTACCAGGAAAGGCAAGAAGAGGAGCTCTTGGAGGAGCTCTAGGAACGAGTAACTGCACTCCTTTCTTTCGTCTTGATCTTTCTGTTCTCATTGGTTCAGATCTCCTCCTGGAGCTCGCTACTTAGAGTTGTTTGTGAGCGAGGCGAAATCCCAGGACAAGAGATGATGAACTCATTCATCAATGATGATAGCGACATAGCGACGTTGATCCCAAGTACAGAAGATGGGGTTCTGACTCTGTTCCAAGAGATGTCTCCCAAGAGGACCGCGGACAGCAGCTTCGCTTAGGCCACATTCCATTTCAGAGGAGGACACACAATTCCTATGATCCAACAATAGCCGCCGCGGAGAGAATCTAAACTGCTTTGAAGAACGGGAACTGATGATAGTGGACTTCATTAGACGACTGGCATTTACCGGACTGATGACTACCTGATGCCAGGCTCTCAGGTCTACCTCTTCTATATAAGTACTCACCACTAGCAGTATCCATCCGTACGAGGAGCATCTCAAGTAGCAAGGGCTCGGCCTTGATGTTGTGAACTATAGAGCCGACAAAGGGCAGCAAGAGGAGCGTGATAGGTACTTATTATCCAGCGAGCATTTTAAGTTTTCTGTAGGCCGTCTCTTGCTCAAAAGAGCAGTGCTCATGTCAAGGAAGGGGTTCTTGCGTTATCCTCGTGGTTTATATACGTTCTCTGACGAGGACAGACCAGGAGCTTCGAATCAATGATTGACAAATTACCTCCTTATTACCACTACGAGTAGTTCCTAGGTTTCCATTTATCATCCACGTACACAGTGGCAATGTAGGTTTCATATTCGAACTTCAACAGTTGTCTAAGAGGGAAACTCAGTGAGGAGAGGTCATTGGCCTCGAAATTTGTCAGGAATGATGCCACTGGTAGGATTTGTAATCCGTCGTGTCAACCATGGACATGCCGCTGCTGGGGATGGTCACTATGACCTGCTATTATTATGAGTTAGTTCATCATACACCGATTTGTTGTCTGTGCATGCTTGACTCCCACTACTGAAGAGCGGCAACGTAGTCATTGCAGCATCAGATTCTTGAATCCTTTTCCTCGGTTGACCACAAACTAGAAAGGCTATATCTCGCGACGGTCGGCGAAGAGACAGGCCACAGTTATTGGAGGCTCGTAAAGACTAGTCTCGCCACCAAGTGAAGCGACAGGCCTATCATCCTAGTTTAGTTATCTCTCTATAGTAAAAAACCACTGGGTGCTCTCTTTCTGTCTCTTCCTCAGGTTCATCCTCCTATTCCTCCTCCCACTATGTGCTGGCAAAGAGGACATGTAGGAGGTCAGCAGACTGTCCAAGAGCAGATCCTTAGTGATAACGTTATATGATGAAGAAAGTTGGTCTGCTCTTCTTCTCTGGGCAACGAAAGCACCAAACCGCCACAATAGAAACCCTAAGGAGATACATTCAGAATATAGTGAGTTAGAAGCCATCCTAGCCTTAATATGAACGGCTGAATTCCAAACGATGGGTTCATGTAACGCACTTTTTGGCTTGTTCATGTCGTCCTCTTCCCTCCGCTCCCTTCCCCTTCCTCCTCCTCCTCCTGATAGCTCGGCTGCTGGGAGGTGAGGAGCAGCAGCTTCAAGCGGTGCAGTGGCTTAGGTGAGGAAAGATAACAGAATGAGCTGTGAGATAGAACCGTCCATGACCGACGATGCAGGCAGTATCGCTCTCGAACAGCCACCTATGCACTTAGGACCTGGCGCTCAGTTATTGGAGCTCTGGCGGTAGCGTCATTGGTCTGGTCCTACATCTGTTGGATTGGGGCAAGGCTCGTTAAGAGGCCAATCCTTGGAGAGGTTCATCACAAACATGAGTGTCAGCAGCGTGGAGTCACCAGGGTAAGGATGTTTGACCTGGTGTCCTAATACTCGTCGTCTAACGTTTACTAATTGCCTCAGGGTCCCTAATGAGGAGTCTACGTTGGAGGCAAAGAGTCCAATGTCTCAGATTTCTCCTCGTTCTGCAAGTTCACGCTTCTTCCTTACTGAGAACTCAGCGGACGCGCGTCGCATATTGACTGAGCTCTGCGATCTTGCTTTACAAGAGCGCCATGATGAAGTTGCGGTAGGGTAGAAGAAAGCTTGGCCCATATGACTCGATCTGACTAATTCTCCTTCGATAACAGAGGCTATGTAAAGAAGCTCTGGAGCTGTCTGGTACAAGAGGAGAGAAACTGAGCCCTGTACTTCAGGAGAACCCGGACAACCATGAAATACCGCTTCCTTTGGCTGCCGACCTTCAGAAGCGAAGGCCCACCAGCGCTGTTCAGGACAGAAGAGAGAAGCTTTCTCAGCCATGGCATGAAGCACCAGAGTTGGGGAAGAGTGCGACTTCCCCTCAGTACCCGCACAAGTCACGACCACACAGCGCCGCTGCGAACCGGAGGGACAAATTATTGCATCCCCTGCAACAGACAGCTGAGCCCGCTGCAGGTGTTGCTTCTTCCCCCTTAGACTCAAAAAGATCTCGGCCAAACAGCCCTGGGGCCCATCACGAGGAGAACGCCACACTTTCCCCCTTACCAGATAATGAGGTCTTTTCTCTACCAGAGGAGACACCCTCCGATCTCCCTCATAATTTAAAGATGGAGTCACAGCCTCTTACAGAGTATGACGAATCCGCAAGCGCTAAATCTGCATCAGTCGGCACGGCTGGCCATGGCACTACATCCGGTCCAATAGCTGAAGCTCAGAGCGTAAGTCCAAAGAGCAATGCAACTTGGCCGGCTCCAGAGAAGCAGGCTGTAGAGGCGACGTCCCAAGCGAGAAAGATCACGCTGAATATACTGAACCGGAAAAATCCCAAACAAAAAGAGAAAGAGAAGGAGAAGACTAGTGGACACAATGGAGTATCTGGAACACTGCTCCTCCTCTCTTCTTCTCCACCAGTGGCGACGATGACCTCAACTCCTACCCAGACAAGCCCGCTGCAGGAAAGAGACAATGGCAGCATGGAAACCCCCAAAGAAGATTTTGGCCGAGGGAAGGGTCAACCGAACCTCCAAGGGGAAAGACTGCAGCAAGCAACCAGTATTTCTGCAGCTGAAGGTGGAACATTGGACAATCCAAGAGAGAAATGGAGACTTGGACAAGCGTGAGAAGAAGTTTATCCTCTGTCATCATATGGCATTATCCTGTTTGATTCCTTATATTCTGAAGTCTCGCCATGCTTTCGCTAAATTATTCACCACCTTCCTGACTTCATTTGCCCTTTATCTTTGGGATGCCTATGCCTGCACAGATAGAGCATTACTCATTCCATTGTTTCTATAGGACCGCCGGAACCAGCTCCAGAACTTTGGTGGCATTAGGTGGCAACAGCGCAAATAGTGAGCCGCCAGTGCAGGAGCCTCTGCGAGAGGATAGCAAATTCTCCAACTCTCCAATAAGTGATCTGTTGGTGCTATTCCGGGGTGACGCGATGCCCTCAGGCTTTGTTAAGGTCCTACTTTCAGCTTCCTTTGACGTGCGATAAGCTCACTCTCCTTCTCCCTATCATCCACCTTATAAACACTCCATGTCCCGGCGTTTTCCTCTCTTTTGGTCTTCTATTCTCCAACATTTTGGCCGGCAGTGGTCTGATCTCTGTGCGTTCTAACAACAGATCTCGCACTCCGTATCTGGTATGGGAGCTGATCTAAACAAGGGCAGTGGTGGACAGTACATTTACCTCTGCGCCAGAAAGGACCCCATGGCTAAGGCCCTTCCAATCACAGAGATAGCACCCATCTATCCGGACTTGGGCGAGGAAGTGCCTGTGGGTTTCGAGGTCTTGGAGAGGAGAGATGTACCAGTGGACCTTAACACGGTTAGAGCTATGCCTCCTTGCATCTTGCGCCTCTCCTTTCCGATTTAGATCCCCGTCCTTTGGCTTAGATACTTAGTGCTTTCACAGGGCACCGGTGGCCCAAGAATATACTTGTGTCTCAAACGGTCCAAGGGCTGCCCCATTACGGATGTAAAGGTACTTTTTCCCAAAAAGGGAGAGAGCCTACCTTACGGGTACGTCAGATCGACCTATTAGTTGTAGAGTATCTCAAGAATAGAGAACAATGCTCCAAGAAGGCAATGGAAGTCGCTGTATGGACCTCGTGGAGGTTGAAGAAAACCTTTGCAGGGAGAAGGCGTAACATAGAATGTAACGTAACGCGTGAGTCTATGGAAAATCAACTGAATGCTCCTCCCTCTCCGCGCTTCAGGTACACTTTGATTCAAACCACGGTAAAGGGCCATCGGGCGGATTTGAACTTTAAGACTCTGGGCACAGAAGTAATGCTCTGCTACAAGAAAGACGTAAGATTCTTAAAAGCCGGAATATGCTGTGCGAAGGATACTTCTCATATATGTGACCTGCCTTTTCTTTGCCCCGTCTTGGTTCCCTAGCTCTCCTTCATCAACCCAAACAGTCCCAAAGCGGATATCCCCAATGCCACAATGACCGGAGTACAAAGCCCGAACAGTCCGGCTGCAGAGACTGTGGTGGAGTCATTCCCCTCTACAACTTCCTCCAGTCTGCCTCTCGGCTCCACGGACGGCACTTTCATACCTTCAGACGCTAATGTGGAACAGGAAAACACCCCCGCTGTCCGTAGCAGTGGGATTTCAACCACTTTAGAGCCGATGATAGAAGGAGAACAACCAGAAAGTCATTGTCCTGTTGCGGTTCAGGACAGCACTACACAGCAAGGGACCACCACCGATGCTGCCTCCATCACAGTAGTCAAAGATCTGTCAATGCTTCCTGCTCCAGAAAACGTGGAACTCCCTTACTCTGAGCCTCGACTTGTGCTTCAGACCCAGTCCTCCCTCTCGAGCATCTCGATAGTCTCTGAAGAAGCTGCATCGACTAAGGAGCGAGGAGAAGAAGAAAGAAAACTTCTATTCCCGCTACTCAGTGGCCTCTATGTGCGACATGGGGAGCTTTCACAAAGATCATTATTACTTCTAACATCCTTGCTTCGAGGGGGATTTTTCGATCCTGGTAGGGACTCGTCCTTCTTACTTCGTGCCTTCTTCGTGTGGAGGTCGTGCGGCAACCTCTTCTCCTTGCACTCTACTGTTTTGCTTATTTACGACCTTCACCTTACTTCTACCTAGTAGCGTATAACTTTGATCCCTCGTCATCTGCTTAGTCTCTTCCTGGGTTGGTGCTGAGTCTCAGCTGGCTTTCCTCACTTTCGCCTTGTCTTGCTTGCCTTCCTCTTTCAATCCCAAATTCTGTCTTCATTTGACGTTAAGACAATCAATCGACACTCATTGTCTCTCTCATGCGTGAACTTGTTTGGGTTATGCGCTCAACCAGACCTCAAGGGAGAAAGTGCTTCGCCCGGAATTCTTTTGTACGCTGTCAATGCCGTACGAGACACAGCGGATCACACTCCTTATATTCGCCAGCGCTACGTCCTGGACTTCTTACTAGAGGTAAGCAAGGGGAGGAACGACAAGGAGGTAACTTAAGAATGGAGCTCCATCAGTAATAGCACAGTCTTAGGCCCTCACTAGTCGTTTAACTCCTCATGCTGTATAGGTGTGCGCACGAAGTGCTAATGGGATTGCACCGAGCATTCTGCACCAGACCCTGGACTGTCTTTTGTTCGTGCATCTCGGAGACCCGGAACTGTCGTTGAAAAAAGGTAGCGAGCTACTTAGGCTTGCAATGGATAGATTGGGCAGGGTTCCTGGCCATGAGGAGGTAAAGAGAAGGCATAGCAGTGCGTCTCATGACACTACTTGCGAAGCCCCTGGCCAAGCGGAAGATGAAGGGTGGCGTGGCTGTCCGCCCCAAGATGTCAAAGGTCAAAGAGACTCCTTCTCAGAGTCTACCCAAGGTGCGCTCGACCAACCACGCACCGTAGAGGCATCACAATGCCAGCAGTCAGAATCAAGGCAGGCCAGCAAGATCAACCTAGAAAAAAAAGTTGCACCTATGTCATCGCGCTCTCCTGCAGTGAAACTGGGGTCGGGAAGGATAATCGAGTGGGAACTGCTTGCAAACTTGACGGAGAAGGCCGTGGATATCTACAAGCAGCACGCGTCGATCAGATCTGAGGAGTTCTATAAGGATATTCTTCAAGCCGTGGAAGTGCTTTTCGAGAGACGGGAAGAGCAGAATGTTTTCCAACTGCTAGGTAGAGTCTGACTATCAATATGAGTTTATATGATCTCTTACCTAATGTGTCACCCAATCGCACCTCTATTTAGTCCTTTACCTCGTGCCTTTCATTAGCTCAATCGCCTGATCCTATCTCTTTCAGTCGACGTTAAGAGACCTAATTTTTCTGTCCCTTATAAGTGTTTCTAAGTTTTTGCCGGCGTCAACAATACATATTGTCATCTTTTCTAATCTAGGACTTGATGTGATTGTCTTTTCACTCTCTCCTGCTCCTCTGTTGTACCTCTAGTGACCCTGAGTAAAATCGCAACTGGTCAGCTGGATGTCAAGGATGGGATCCCTACCCCTAGGGAGATCTCATCACGTCTCTTCGGTTTGGAGTTACTGAAGGACTTGTTATCCGCACAAGTCAATAACTTTAGAGACAGTCTGGTATTCGGAAACCAGATCAGAAGGTAACGCACGCACGCTTAAAAGGCCCTCGCAGCTCCCTGAGATGCGGAGCCAGATTTAAGCCTTTCACCTTAACTGAGTCTTCTTTTTTTCAACCTTCCCACCTACAAGCCGTCCGTTCATTGCGGTGACTCTTGGCACTGACCTTCTGTTTCTGGCGTGTTAGGTTCGTGGCTGTGAGCTTGATGACAAATCTGACCATATTGAACCCGACCATCTTCCGTCGAGTGATCGGTCACATCACCATCCTCTGGAAATTTTATCGAAAGTATTTGAAGATTGAACTCTCGCAGCTATGCGAGATCGGCATTCTTCGGGTGCTCAGATCGACTGATGTACAGCCGGAGCTGTTGGTATGTAAAAGTGACAAGCAATCCAACTATAGATGGTACGATGTCTCTTACAATGTCCACAATCAACAACACTTATAGATGGACGTCGTCACGGAGTTGGGTCCCTGGCTAGAGCTACCCCAGAATCTAGTGGAAATGTTTGTCAACTTTGATATGGATAAGCAGCTAGTGCAGAGCTGGAATATAGTAGAGCAGCTTTGCGCTATCCTCTGTGCCATTGCAGAGGGGGCTGCCATCAACCACTTTGAAGACGAAAGTGAAATTGTGATCCTGCAAGTGAGTCAGCTCAAGCGCATAGATGGTTCCTGCCGATGTGGGAGGCAGCTTTGCGGCAATTCTGCCTCTTAGGCTCTGAACATCCTTGTGGAAAAAAGGGGAGAATACCTCAGGAGTGCGGCTTACATGATTTTTTGCTCTTGCAGCTGGGGTTGGGTTTCAAGTCCGTCTGCTAATGAAAGAATTGACCCCTTGCCATCTCACATTTCCAATTGCTTTAAATGGATTAGACAAGAGCTTTGGAGAACCTGGCTGCAATTTGCAGGTGCCTCATGGATGCCAGCGGTCACGCCCACCTTATACCTCGAGATGCAAGAACCCGGGAGTTGTCTATGATGAAGAATGGAGGCTGGGAGGCAGATGTTGAGCCTTCGGAAGGAGTTATGGACGCGAGAGGAGCTAGCAGTATTAGGTCCAGGTCAGTCTCCTAACTATCCAGGCCAAGCTCATCTTTCCAATCTTTAGTTCCTTGGTCATTCTGATAACCCTTCGATCTGGGCATCAACATACGGTCTCTCCTTATCTCGCCAACTGTGGCGCTGTATCTTCGTTTGAGTGTAGCCGCCGCTTGCGGTTCCGCCCCATCTGCCCTCCTCTCTTACACGCAAACTGTGCAGCGGTAAAGAGTCCACCGAGTCGACCAAGAGGAATTCTGTCAAAATGCGGCAGCAGCAACAACAAAGGTAGAGACCGTAACGCCTAGATCTTGTTGCAAGGAAGTTACGGAAGTGGGGGCTGACCCGCTTATCTAATCGTGGCTGAGTTATGGTTCAGTGCTATGCTCCTTTCCGAAAGTGGATAGCTCACAAATGTGTCTTCCTCTAATGTGCAGAAATCAGGAACATCTGCGGCAGGCTATGAGTTTGTGTCAATCGAAGTCATTGAAGAAGTGTATCGAATACCTTATCGCCACAAGGGTGCTGGCGGAGAATCCAAGGGACGTGGCTGGGTTCATTCGCATGTACCACGACGAGATAGGGGAAAAGGAGATAGGAGAGTATCTCGGAGAAGGTGGGAAGAGTCATGTCGTCGTATCGCACACACCGCGAGAGCCTTCATTAACATACTTTTACCCTCCTCGCGCAATATTGGTGATGACAGGGGATGAGGAGTGGAAAGTACATATTCGGTTGATGTACGTGAGAGCCATATCCTTCACTGGAATGGCAATAGAAGTTGCCCTGAGGCACTTTCTGACCCATGGCGGCTTTACACTTCCCGGGGAAGGTAAGACACTTTAATAGAGATGAGAAAGAGTACCAACAAAGGGGCGAATCATTGCTGGAGGACTTATTGCAGAACTAACAGAATGAAGTGTCAGCAAGACCAAAAATGAACTCTTTAAGAGGGGAATAAGCTATGTGTGGAGATAATTCAATCCTGTTACCTTCTCGCAGGCCAGAAAATTTATCGCATGGTGGAGGCATTCTCCCAATGCTATTGGGAGGATAACAAGAAATTGATGTCTTCTGCTGACACCGTGCTCAAGCTGGCCTATTCCATGATCATGCTCAACACAGATCTGCATAAGCCAGAGGTGCATCTCCTCTATCCCAAATCTGCCTTTCCACTTTCCCTCGCAATGTAGTCATTGTTTGACCTCCGCTTTCCAGCTCTCAAACCTTAGCATCGCCATATCGCCTCTCCGTGCTATTGTATTGTGACCCTAGGACGTTCATCTGGCCTCTCCACCAAAGACAGTCGCAACAACATGTGTTCTACTCTTCCGTATCCGCACTAAAGCGCAAAATCAACTCCGTCTCTAGGTGAAGAAGAAGTCAAAAATGAACCGTGAAGCATTCGTCAGAAACAACCGGGGAATTGATGAAGGGCGGGATCTTCCTAGAGAGACGCTAGAGACAATATATAGCAACGTCCTCAACAATCCGATCAGAATGGAGGTTCTGGGTCTCGTCCCACAAAAAGGAGAACAGAACGATTCTTCCGAAAGCCGGGAGGAGAAATTCAGAAAGGAGATCATCAAAGCAGTCAGTCAAGCCGAGGAATTGTCCAAAGGTGCTGCCGAGCAAGCCCTTCCTTTGCTAGCATCTTATACTTTCTCCTCTTCTGGCCAAGATAGCTATCCTCATCTTTATGAAGTTAGAACGTTCTCTTTGCTTCTGGGATGGTCACTTGCCCAAATACCTCTCAGCATACTAGTGGACTGGACTCTTCTGTCACCCACAGCTAAGCAACAACCAACTGGCTCACCTTTATGTGTAGGGCTAGCACACACATTTCGAGCTTTCTACTCCGTGGGTGTCGACACATCGATCAGTCCAGACCTTGTAAAGATGATGTTTAGCCGGGTTTGGTTCCATTTTCTGGCCGTCATCGGGAGCATCTTAGAGAACCGTAATGCCAACAGCCAGATGATCTCTTCCGCCCTGGACATGCTCAGGTACTTTCCGAAAGCTCCTTGTTTCGAAGATGCTTCCTGGAATGAGCTAATGCTAGTAGCTAATGATTGATCATGAGCTTAAAAACCTATATCCAGCACTATTCGTCAGTGCTCTTTAGACGAAAGGTCTTTCATGCTAATCCTGCATGTGCTGCAATAGATCATCAACATCGGCTTGTGTCTTTCTTGGTATGAAGACGGAATTTCAGGTGTTTACGAGCAAACTTGGTGAGCTATCGAGAATGGGCTACGATAGCTTTGCATTTTGAGAGACATAATTGATACAATTTGAGCGTTACTTCGTCATTTGAAGATAGAGAAAAAGGGGCGAAGAGTGATGAGTGGGCGACAGACCATTTCGCTATCTGACTCTTATAACCTCTTTGTGCCTTAGAAAACTATAGACAAAGAGCATACACGGAGAACAGCAATGTCGAGAAGGACCCGAGCACCAGGTGAGCTGATTAGAGCAGTTAAAGTGGCCTTAAACGTATTGTGGATGTCGTCTCTCACAGGCTGCTCTATCTTTCCACCCAGTGCATACTCTTCATCTTCCCTTTCGTGTCAACCGGACTGGTGCCGGAGCTTGGACAACGCCAGTACGGACGATGACGACTGGCGTATTATTGGCGATGTTCATGCACTGGTACATCAGCTGCAGGAAGCGAACGACAACCAACAGACAAGGGAGACGTTAAGGAGCATTGCTAAGAGAATAAACCGGGGGCCCAAAATCCTCGAAGACTCAAAGTGCTTTATCAGGGAGGGAGACCTTATCAAAATCTGTAGGACTAAAAACAGAGTCTACAGGTGAGCAGGGGTCTTCGAGCGAGCCTATCAAGTGATAGTGGCTAATTCTCCCTAGAATGAATCCGGTTCTTGACCGGGATCGTTAGCCGGTTAAATTCTCTGGTACTACGTGGTTTTACGCTGCAATTGTCAGTACCTCGCCCATGCGAAGGCCTCGCACTAACTTGTCTTCATGGATCAGATTCTTCCTGTTCAACAACCAGTTGATTTACTGCGACAAGGGCATCAATGGCAAGTGGAACCCGCATGAAATATTGCACCTGCGGCCAACACGATTGGAGAATGTTGAAAGCTCTGCTTTTCAGAAGCATGCCTTCAAATTGTGCAATCCTAAGAAAACATTTGTGGTCCTGGCGGAGACCGCTGATCTCAAGGCGGGCTGGGTAAGGACATGACTCCAGAAAGGAGTTTCAGTTTGTGGCAGCTGTTGGCGTCGAGCATCTCTAACCCATATCCGCCACTACGATAGGTTCGGGATATAAATGACTCTATCAAGGCTGCGAATATGACCGCTAAGAACCATGTGCGTCGGTGGTCAATGCTGCCAGATGTGCAGAGTGAAAGAAGAGCTGACGACGTGCTGGGGGGCACTCTCATCCCTGAAGAGTCGGAGGAGGAAGTCAGAGTGGAAAACGCGGCTGACGACGGCCAGAAGAAGCAGGGGCAAGAACCCTCCGACCCGAGAAAGTCTTCTCTCATCCCTGCCTCCATATTTGGGACCTCTCACGATGAGTCAGTTGAAAATACGCCACCTAAAGGAGATGAGCCTCAATCACCGAGAGAACAAGCTGAGTCCACAGCGGTTGATGGCCCATTCCTGTCTGTTCCCTGCAAGAGCTTTAGCGTCACGACTGAAAGTGCTACTGAGGTGGAGAGTAAAGAGGGGCTTGCCCGTTCTCCAGCTACAGTGGAAGGGCCTTCGCTTGGGGCGGAAACGACTTCTATTCGTGATCAAGTTCAGGAGTAGACTGTACAGGCTCCCTCTAGTAGCGGGCTGTGTTTTCTGACAATCTGCATGGATTACGAGGCGCGACAGCGGAGGATAAAGGAATCATGAACAGTTCTGATAAGATCGATCTTACTCTTACGTTGGAGTAAATGACCTCTGTTAAGAAGGGACTGGAGAATAGTTGTTCCCATTGAGGGACATGCCATAAAAGCACCAAAGACCTCCATATTACCTATGCTCGGGTGTACCTATTCTTTCTCATTGGAAAGCCAATAGCTTTAACATCGAAGGCTTCTCTTCGAGCAAGAATGGCACGCCTTTTCTCTTCATCCATCTCTGTAGTAAACTCTTGCAAAGCCTCTTCTTGAGCGCGTGCTCTCTCTTCAGCTTGATACCTCAAGTATGCTTCATAAGCTTCATCCGCTTCTTCTTCCTTTTCTGTATGCTTGTGGCCCGCCGTCTCATCAGTAATCTCATCATCCTCGTCATCATCTTCCCAGTAGTGTCCCTGGGGATCCTCGAAGTCGTCCGACTTATCTTTTTTGCCATCAATATCATCGAGGTCATCGACATCCTCATCTGAATCAAAGTCTAGCTCATCACCATCCCAGTTCTCATCCTCGAAGTATTCTTCGTCAGAGTCATCCGGAGAGAACTGCTCAGACTTTTGAAGAGCCTGTAGAGCTTGAGCGCGCAACAACGTCTGGACCTCCTCGTTCTCATATTCGCCTTGGAAGTCCTCTGCGTCCCAGTTTTCATCCAAAAAGTCCTGCCAAACCTTCAATGCAATATCAACAGCCTCCTTCCTTCTAGATGGCGGTATGGACCGCGCAGAGCCAATTGCCCGGACTATCCTCTCGAACTCCTGACGGGTAGGCTCGTAGTGCTCCCCCATATCTTCTGGTGGAGGAGGCATGGAGTAGGTTGGGAGCTCTACATCCTCAAGCTTCATCTGGTACTGGCCCAACATTGCGGGTCTCTGTTCGGCGGGAAGTTTGGAAATACGGTACACTTCTAATTGGGCCAAGTCTGCCAGGGAGATGAGGGGCCGAGTTTTATAATCCTCATCGTCTTTGATGGGGGCACCTGGACGATTCTGAGCCAAGAACTCCTCGCGCAATTGTTTCTTACGAATTCTTCTCAGTTCGTGATAGCGGGGAAGGAGAGGGCTAAGCGACGTGATCTTTTCTTCCTCCTGATAGTCCTCCAAGGCATCGTCTGGCTCCACACCTTCGCAGTCTAAATCCTCTTGAACCGCGAATAGAGTTGATATATCCACTTCTTTACCTTCTCGCTTCTGCTTTTGTACGTAGGCTGCGATGTAGCGCTCAAGTTTGAAGATTTCCTCCTTTAAGTAATCTTCTGACACATCTTCACTTTCTTCAAGTTCCTCCTGGCTCTCCCTAGAGGAATCCTCACTTTCATCGGCTGCAGCACTCTTCTGAAACATGTTCCCTCTGCTCGCTGCATACGCTGACCTCAGCTTTTCAGCTATCTTCTGTCTAAGCTTCCAGGTTGGCGAGTCAACCTTAGAGTCTGTCGGCTCTTCCTCAAATACGTCATCTTCATCAGGATCTCGCGAAGAGCGCCTTGCAGGAGGGGTGGAGCGTCGCTTGCTATAGCAGCGCCAGCCAATCAGGGAGTATTGTGATGCAGCCCAGCTTACTGGCAACACGCTCTGTGGGAGAAGGAGGAGGGTAAGCAGCGACGTAAAGGAACCAAAAAGGAAGAAGCCATTCCTCCCAGACTGTGGCGTAAGGTACCATACCTGTCTTGCATTAGTGATGCCGTTAACGCGATCGAAGCCGTGTCGTGGTTTAGCCAAGCTAAGGTGTCTAACATATCCAGGAACGGCGACACTCCGTGGTCTTGCGACCGGGAGTAGTTCTAAGAGACCCGGCCTTCGTACTCGATACATCCTGGCGTTGTGCCGAGCTGTGAACATTCCTTGCCCAACCCCTCTACACACAGCTCTGTTCGGGCAAGAAAGAAGGCACTAGCACCATGGACTGCCTAGTTGCCCGAAGCCTGCCTAAGGAGGGTACAGAAAGTGGCTGCTAAAAGGCTACCGTGAACCCTGGGATACGCGTATGCAAGGAGCTCCCACGGCACGCGTTCTGCTAAAAGCAAAGCCTAGCTGCTACCGCAGTAGTTCTATGGGTTGCAGCGCGAGCAGGAGGATGACACCTTCTTGATCATCATCTGCATGAATCTCTGGCGCGGCTATGGCTAAGAGAGTGATCACCCTCCTTCTCTTCAGACTCTTATTCGCTATGAACACACTGTGCCTATGTACTTTTGTACATCTATCACCTCTGTCTCGTCTCTCACGATTCCTGAAGTCAACCAAAATCTGTCAAGCTCCACCAGAGACCAGTAACCCCGAGCAATCCCCCAGGAGTAATGAAACCTTCAGTACCATCTGTGAATTTTTGCTGAATCTTTCGCTGGGGTACGTTACCTTCTTTCAACCTCAACTCTCACTTGGTGGGCATTCCCTTTGGTTTAATGTGACTCTGTCTCGTGGCTTTGGACTTGCCTTTTCCCTCTTCTTCCTCCGCTAGACTCTGTCTCTTTGCGGATTGCGAACCTCGCTGCCTAATAAGAGTACAACGTACAGTTCCTGTCAACAAGCCACAGCTCTTTCTCAATAATAATCAGTCTTCAAGCTTCATCATCTACCAAGAACGTCATGGACTCTGATGCCTAGGTGAGTTATTTGCTGTATGTAGGTAAAGGACTTCAGATTGATGGCATGGCTAAGGTTGCCGCGTAGCTAGAAGTTTTCTTTGGCAAATCGTTCCTTATCGCCTAGAGCGCCAGTCGTCCTTAAGAGTTGTCCTCGAGGAATCTTTATCAGCCTGCTTGATGCAGCATTGACATGCCGTCCCTTGCCTCATAGCAGGTCTGCCTTTAAGAGTTGATGGGCCTCCGGTGCTTAGGCCCGGTCCGAAGGGGAGAGGACGCACTGACCCTCTTGTAGACCAAGAGAGGCTATTTGCTGCATTTTCGACTTCAGCTTCCTCACTGGCTAGATCTTTTCAGCCTGGTTCTTCAATCAACAGCATCAAGACTCGACCTCGAAATAGGTTCGCGTGTCAGATGCCACCATCCAGATCCAACACGAATGACCATAGTCAAGGTTCGGAATCATGACTCTTCCTGTATCCTACATCTGGCATCCTCTTACAGATTGCTGCAGGGAACGTGCATGTCTGTTGCAGGGTGAGGCCCCAAAACAACTTGGAACTCAGTAAAGGTGGAAGCGTGTGTGTGGCTGCCCGGAGTGATGACCAGGTTGAGGTTGAGGTGGGCACTGTGGCTTAGCTTCCGTCCACTAGCAGCTTCCTGGGCCTGTTTTTGTCTCCGCGCTTCACCTCGTCAGAGTCCTTCCAAGTGTTATGGATGCCATGAGGCTCTTCTGTATAACCGAGTGTGAACCGTACCAACCTATCCCTGCTTCTAGCTGAGTGACGGCAAGTACACATATACGTACGACCGGGTTTTCGGCTCAGAGTCTACGCAGGAAGAAGTTTTTCGTTACATTGGGTTCCCAATTGTCAAAGGTAAAACTGTTCAATCCTAGAAGGCGCGGCAGGTCATACCTTATATTTTCTGCGGCATCAGATGTTCTCAATGGCTATAACGGCACCATCTTTGCCTACGGGCAGACATCCAGTGGTAAAACGTACACTATGGAGGTAAATGGCTTCACATTTATTTTCTTTTGGAGATATCTCCGTACCTGTGCTTCTGGATACCAAGCATTAGGTCCTTGTCAAGGTGAAGCTCAAGCAATAAGTCTACTTCACTGAGCTCTTCTCTTTGGTTTTTAGGGCCCATCGATTGACGATGAAAAGCTCCAAGGCATCATTCCACGCATGGTAAAGGCATTGTTTGATGGTGTGATGGATGCAGACGAAAACATCGAATTCACGGTTAAAGTAAGCTACGTTGAGATCTACCTAGAGAAGATCAGGGACTTGCTGGATCCATACATGACAAAAACAAATCTACAGGTAAAATATACAGCTAACAGCTCTTATCTAGAGTTAGTCTTTTGTTGCTTAATGCCGCATATTCCCTCCTCATTTGGATGCGCAACTAGCCCAGTACACATTGCAATACCTCTCCATTCCCCTTTCAGCTGCTTCGTCATCCTCATTCGTTGCGATGTAGATTCGTGAAGATCCAGTCAGGGGTGTCTATGTCGCCGGAGTGACGGAGGAATACGTAACCAACGACACCGAGCTTTTGGCAGTAATGAAGATGGTCGGTGCTCCCAGAGCGATCCTCTTCTACCTTTCTTCAATATCTCTTTCCTCGGTATTTTACCTCACTTTGACATTTGCCTGGTCCTGGGTTATAGCAATTCTGAAAGCTCTACCTCATCATTAATACGAAAGAACTCCTGGGGATCGGGGAAGTCTTTGTTCGGAGACATCGCAGCTGCTTGCAAAGTCGGACTGTCCTCGGGCTTTGTTTGGCTCTTCCCAAAATTGTCTGTCTATGGCGTTTTCCTTCACGGTTTGGCCATCTAATCGCGCGCAATCTCCCAGGGAGCTACAAATAGAGCTGTGGCTGCTACCGGAATGAACGAAGGTAGCAGTCGTAGCCATAGTGTGTTTATGGTAACGGTGACCCAGGTAAGTGTCCTCATGTGCTCATGACGATTGGGCGACTTATACCAGTGCCATAGCGAAACGTGGACACGAACTCTCTAAGAACAGGAAAACTTGTACTTGTGGATTTGGCTGGTTCGGAAATGGTGCGTGGTAGTCCCTCATCTTTTAAAGTCGAATACGGATGAGCAATGAATATCTGACAGGAATCATAGGTAAGAAAGACAGGAGCGACCGGACAACAGCTGGAAGAGGCGAAGACAATCAACAAGTCACTATCTGCTCTCGGACAGGTCAGTGAGTTTTACCGAGGCCATTCTCCCCATCACTCCCACTCGTAGCTCTGATATGTCAGTAGTCTAAAGCTGTTGTAGAGCAAAATCTAGGCTGAGCCATAATCGCCCTCTCTTCCTCTACTTCCCTCGTGCTCTTGGTCTTTCGGCTCGTCATCACAAACCCGTGAACGTGCTCTGTCGTCTAAGATCGTTCACTTTGCCTCTACACAGGTCATCAATGCTCTAACGGATCCCAACATCAACCACGTACCATATCGCGACTCGAAGTTGACGAGGGTTTTGCAAGATTCCCTTGGAGGGAACTCGAAGACAACCCTTATCATTAATGTCTCACCCAGCAGGTAACTCTCGTAAGGTCTTAGAGTAACGGCGATAGCAACACCCTACTCAAACTTCACTTGAGGCCGTTGTGTAACTAAGCTTCGCTAAACCCAAACTAAAGATGGTTCAGCATGCTGCTAACCTACTGCTTTCGTTGCTGGTTGTACATCTAGCTACAACTCTGCGGAAACCGTTTCTACCCTTCGCTTTGGGACACGTGCAAAAAGCATAAAGAATAAGGCCGTAGTCAACGAGGAAAAGAGTGTCAGCGAGCTCAAGGAAATGCTGGCAAGGGCTGAACACGCCATTGATATGCAACACAGCTATATCGTGGCCCTTGAGGTACTCAAGTATATGGGTTCACGATGAATGGGATTTAAATATCGCCTCTTGCCACTTTATGTCATCAGGCGCAATTAGCGAAGCTAAAAAGCGCGGCTGGCGTAAGCGCAGGAGCTGGAACCAAACATTCTGCAGATAATGCTCCTGGGAATTCTCAGTCTTTAGACCGGCAGGATACCCTCTCATCGGGTGCTACTGATTTGGATGCTCAGAACTTGAAAGGCAACACTGAGGCCAGCAACGCAACTACTGGGGTCAAGCAGGCAAATGGCGACGAGAGCATAAAGGAAGCAGAGCCCTCAGATGCTGCAACCGCTTTGGCGCTTTCTTCTCTACAGGTAATGAGCGAAACCCTGGGGTAAAGTTATTAGTGCCACTGGTCTCTGTGACCACCTAACAATTGCGGCTCTTTGCCCTGCAAACTTCTAGGATAAGCTTCTGGCACTGGAAGAATCTTTGCTGGAGGAGAGGGACGAAAACAAAAGGCTTGTAGCGGAGAACAAATCTCTGACCTCTCTGCTATACCAGAAAGAGACTGAATTCAGAGACCAGGAGCAGGTAGCAATAACGCTGGGCTTATCCATATTGTCATGGTAAAGGTGCTGGGATTAAACAGCTGCCTATCCTTTACGATTGACTTGCCGTCTAAGCCTTTACCTCCTTACACCATAACTAAAAGCCAGTCTCTCCTTAGGCGGCCAGGAACCTACAACTGGAGTTGAATAACTTAGCAATTACGCATCAGGATGAGGTGGAACAGTTAAATGTCAAACAGCAAGAGGTACGGACACATTCGCATCAGACAACCTATCTTTGACCACCGCCCATTCTACTCTTACAAGGGAATAAGCTCTGGTTATCTCGCTCTTAACTAAGCATTATTGCTCAGGTTACGTTTCAGCTAAATGAACTCCAGCTGCATTCGACCACTCTTACAGAGGAGAATGCAAGACTCCGCCAGGAGCTGGAGGCACTTGGTAAGACACCTTACGTTGATTGCCATTTCTTCTTACGCCTATCCTTACGTCGACCTGCTGATCTGGGTGCACCGTGCAACCATCACCTTCGCTATTACGCCAACTTTAATTTACGCAGCTGAGAAGAGCAGCGCTCTTTCTTCAGAAGAGATCTCTAACTGGGAGCAGCAGCTCAAAAATAGCCGCATCGAGCTTGAGAGGACGCGAGAGGTAACCCGGCTAGGTTGCAAATGTTGGATGCTGGTCACTGTCCCCCGTGGCCAATTACTGTAAGAGCGAAAGTTCCATCCCGGTTCTAAAGAGCCTCGCTTTAGGAATTGAAGTCGTCCCAGCTTCTGATGACCGTCAAGGAGGAAGAGCTTGGCAACCTGCGCCAGGTTCTGAAAAAATCAGAAGACCAGCTGAGAGAAAGTCAGGATGTAAGACAGTCCGATAAAACTTTTCGTTTGCAAAGCCTGGGATACGAGATAGAAGGCTACGGAGGCTGTGATGATGGGGGTAACGAGAATATAGTGATTTGTTGGGTTCGATTCTGCTTCTGGAGTCGTGTAGTGAAGGGTCACCTTACTCGCTCATTACTTTCTCACTGACAAAGTAATGTTTTCTAGGCCCAGCAGGCCCTGAAGGACATGTTGGAAGAGAAGCAGGCAGAATCAGAAAGATCGTCCAAGCAGTCGGAGGAAACACTTGCAGGTCTGAAGGTTGAACTTGGTGCTGCCTTAGATATGCAGTCGAAGGTACGACCAAGCTCGGTAAACTACACCAGCCTGACTCCCAATTTAAGTTGGCCGCGCTTGCTTGCTTGTCCTTTTGCAGTTATCCTTGGAGTTGAACAACTCCCAAGCGAGGGTTCTTGCTCTTGAGGAGGAGAAGAAACTTCTTCAGGCCCAATCAGTGGAGCCGTCTACTACCTCTTCGCACGTAAGGCTTCCTTTTACCACTGAAAGGTTAAGTGTCTAATCACCACGTGTTAGGAGCCACCGGTTCCCGATCCTGCTCAAGTTGCTTACGCCGAGACAGCTTGGCTTTCCGAGAAGGCAGAGCTTTTGGGAAGACAAAAGCTTCTTGAAGATACAATTGCAGATTTGAAGGCTACCTACGAGGTGTGTAGACGGATACAATTTTCATAGTGAGCAAGAACTGCTGGGCTTATGACAAGTATAGTGAAGCTGTAGTGGAACGTTGTGACTAGGCTTAGTGCTAAGAAGAGAGTGGGGTAAATGCGCGCAAGGATAATAAGCGCTGTGGGTGGAGTTGTTAGAGAGAGAGACGTTGAAGACTATCTCGCATAGAAAGGGTTGTACCCATATAGGAGGCCACACAGGGTATATCCATTGAAGCAGAGTGAAGAAAGCACCGCCACCTAACACCAAGTGTCGCGCTTTGTTGCAACAGGCAAAGTGCTCAACATATGAGCAATCTCTAGAACGAAAGAACGCTGCTTTGAAGTTACGAACCGACGAGGTCGCAGCGAAAGCGGCAGCTTGGGCTATCGAGCGGCGAGAACTGGTTGCTAGCAGAAACAGCCTCCTAGATGAGTACAAAGCACAGGCGGACTCCGCGTCCTCGAAGCTTAGGGAACTGCAGGTTCAAAATGAGCAATTGAGCAAGGACTACTCTGCTAAGAATGAACGGGTAAGAAGAGAATGGCAAACATCTCTGATGTTCATAACAAAACCGGGAAATTTTGGGAGAGTTGGGCTATCTGAACGTCTTAGACGCAACAAAGTCTTAAAAATTCGGATAGTGTTATCCGCGACGTCACAATCTCCTTGCTTCCTTGTCTAGGTTGTGGAACTGGAGCTGGCCCTTGAAAAGGAAAAAGAGCGCCATCAGCAAGAAACGCAGAGCGTGGCCAGCGGAATGTCATCAAGAGAGCGACAGCATCTGAGAGATGTTCAGCAGCGGCTGGAGCAACTAGTAGCTGTCCATCGGCAGGTCAGCATAATAATTCCCAAATTCCGCCGTGAGAGTACTTTGTAGCATTTATTTGCCCATTCCTCATACTGCAACCATATGCAGCTATTACGAAAGTATGCCTCGTTGGAGCTTGAACTTGGCGAATCAAGAAAGAAGCTGGTGCTGCGAGATGAAAGGATAAAGCAGGTTGGTGGAGAAGTTCCGTTGCCCTTGGTCGAGAGAGAATGGGTTCTAGCAGTGTATAATAGCAAAGAATGGAAGCGTCACCACATGCCTCCCTCTCACAGCTAGAAAACAACACACGATTGCTTGCCGGGAGCATGAAGGCCCAGGCCGAGAGGCACGTGTCCGAGCTAACGAGGCTTCGTGATCAAATTACGAAGCTAAGAGAAGACCAACAGCAGTTACATGTTCACAGTGGAGAAAGGAGGACGGTCAGAGGAGGTAGGTCTTACTATTCTTGAAATCATCCCTTTTATCTCAAGTCTATGGCTCTGTCTCTTTCACTTCCATGATCCGAGCGTAACGAACTCGAACTTCTGCTGCCAGGTGGCAATACGAACCTGAAAGTCATACGGGGAGGAGGGGGAGGGACGAGTGTGCGGCGTGCACCAGAACGCTCGATCTCCTTCAACACGATAAGCACACAGCTTGACCTGTCGAAGAGGTTGCCAGAGACCTCACCACCTGCTAACAGCACTCCAATTCGAAGTGCTGCCACCAGCCCCAAGCAGGAGGTTGCTAACAGCCCAGCGCTAGGCGGCTTCATCACGCGGTATTACTATGCATTGGCTTTACTTCTCAACTGGATTCCTGTCTAATACACTCCGTGCTCAACTATGACCCGCAGCACCGATAAGGCTTGCTATCACTGCTTTCGTCTTCCCGCCTCTAGTTCTGAGATTTAGAATCAATCAATTGCTTTTTGTCATCACTATTGGCTTTCGGATGCTCTGGCTCATCACACGGTCATGTGCAGGCTATTTTCAAGAGGTTAAGCCGCTAGCCAATCAGAAGAAGGAGAAGGTAGCCATCAGACCCACGGTGACGCACGAACGAACAAATAATCGTCCACAATAGTCACCAAAAGTGCCATACAATATTAAATAAGTGTTCTTTAACTGCGAAGCCGTAGGAGGACAACTCCCTTCTTCCGGTAAACCGTATCGCGTCTATTCACCCAAGCCTACAAATGGAGGTCGTCGAAATCCTCTACAGTCTTCTTCCACGCCAAGTCAGTGGGTGTGTCCCTAGGCCCAAGTTCTGTAAGGTAACAATGGCGTTTAGTGACGTCATGGTCGTCAGACAATGGCAGGGAAGACGGACAGCATAGCAAGAGCAAATGGAGCTCGTAAAGCTGCAAATGGAGTAAGAAGCGAAAAGGCCTAAGAGAGATACCTTTCGATCGAGGCTGGCGCCTCTCCTTAAGTATCTCTGGTTTTGGTATGATGGTACCCGTGTGAACGGATACCCGCACCTTGGTGCCGTCCTCAAGGAAGCGTCTAGTAGCTCTTGTCTTCTTCCTGTTTTGTGAGTAGTAATGACGCCCCCCGATTAGAGTGTATGGGTTTAGCTTCTGTGAGCTTTGCTTACCCTGTGGATGGATCGACAAGGGCAACATTCGAGTAATGGATAGGCCCTGGCAACACCTTGATTTCACCTGGGACCCCCTGTTTGGCCTTGATCCGCCGAGTGTGCTGATCCACACCACGACGTCTAAGAATTCTGAAAGTAAGCATGCTGTTCGCTGCTAGCTTACCAGATTGAGCCCCTCAACAAAGACTTGATTCCTCTCTCTTCGAACAGCTGTGACAGTACCCTGCTTACCGGCATCCTTTCCTGCAAGTAGCTCCACCTATGAAGTAAGTCAGTGAGTGTGTACCTCCCCATGAAGCCAATCTCTCTCCTCCCCACTCACGAAATCTCCTCTGACGATATTCCATTTGGGAATAACTGGATATTTCTTGAGCTTCCGAGGAAATTGCTTATAGAAAAGAGGGATCCTCTGATGATGACTCATGTTCCACCTTGGCTTTCTTCGCTCTTTCAAGCAGGCCAGTCAAGGATGGAGTGATGACAAGTGAGGACTGCTGTGAACACCTAGGTGGCAGAATCGCCCTGAACAGAGTGTTGGGATGTCTGTATGAGCTTCAGATATCAAATTGAAGTGGTCTGATGGCTTGAGAACTATAGTTCTAGAAGAGAAGGCTTTACAGAGCTTGGGATCTGCATTTCCTACAGAATCATTGGAGCCGATTCTTGGCAGGCTGTCAAGGGAAATTTACTCCTAGGAGTCTACCTCCTCTTACGAATCCAGTGTTCTAGGTAACCCAGAGGGATAAATGCATAAGTTGGACATAAACTAGTGTCAATACCTATAGCTCATGGGGCTACAAAGGAATGGGGTAGGGCACATCAATGTCCAAACGATCTGATTCTGCGTTTAGTCATTTATCAGTCAGTCTGAGAGTGATTTTATTGTTCCTGGGGGATGTCTTGATCTCATCGGACCTTCATTGAGTTCTGTGAGAGGAGCATGACATGATGATGGTCATTGAGAAGATCTCTTCTTCTTCAATGGAGCTTGTAACCTTTCTTCATCTGGCATCAGGACTCAAGAGTTTAAGACGGTAGCATGGGCACAGTTGCAAGGACGCGCGTGTTCATGTAGGGAGCAACAGAGTCTGCATCTCTACCTCCTAGTGGCCGTCCCTTCATCTTCCTGAATCCAGCTGTGGTCCACTCCTTGATGGAGGCTGATGAGGAGTTTAACCATATTTAAAAGCTCCGTCTCTGGCTGTGGGGGAGCACACCTATTAATGAGATAGGACTCGTTAGACATATTGGCGTACCTAAGAGGAAGGCAGCGCGCTAGAAGCGTAGGGCCAAGACCATCATGGATCAGCAGCAGAAGCAAAAGGTCCACTCGCCGTCCGTCAGATTTGTCGTAGACTACTTGGCAGATTCGGTCGATAAGATCCTTCCGGACAGCCTGGTAAATCCTGAGAAATCTGTTGACCCGGGGACCTTTACGAAGCATGGTGAGTGGTACAAACTACTTTGATCATCTGGTCGTCTCTATTAGTGAAGTTGTCTCTGTTTGTCAACTGCAGTGACCGATGTTATCAAGACGATGACGAAAGAGAAAGAACACTGGTTGCATGGGCTGAACTATGTAGAGACGGTCTTAAACACGGTAAAGTTAGATGTTCTTCTGCCACACTCGTTAGCGTCATTACAGAAGCGGAGTCTCTCACCAATCTTCTTCATTTAGTACCGTCAATGGTGCATGGAGAATCAGAAGTACGTCAAGCTTAGCTACGACCATAAGAATGTTAGGGGGCATCTGAAGCTTATCAAAGAGGGGTAAGTGCGGTACTGCCCGCGGTTCCGTTAGAAAGGACATTCAAGCTCAACTTTGCTACGCAGTGTCCAGGATGGTGTGAGCGACGTGAGGACTGAGGTCCGAAGGCGGCAAGCAGTGGCTGCAAATCGCCTCGGCAGCTTCCACATATTATCACAATTCGAACGACTAGCGCGAGAACTGTCAAGTCCTAGCGTCAATCTTGAGGTCACAGTTGACGAACTTA
>FLMG01000540.1:39554-51245 GCA_900088475.1 Hyphochytrium catenoides | reverse complement strand
TACAAGTTATCTATCGATGACTGACTGCGGAGACAGGGAGCTGTGAGCAAGGCCAAGCTTACCCAAATAGTGAAAGGTTTACTCAACTGTTCCTAGGTCCCAGTGTCTTTGGCTAACCTTTTGATTTTTCTATGTTTCTGCTCTGTCTTCACTTTTGCTTTGTGCGAAAGATGTTGCTCGTGTTGCGTATGGATCTTCAATGAAGTCATGAAAGACCGCTGACGGCCGCGTATGGGGTGCAGGAGGTCTCACGAAAGAGTCGGCTAATGCGGATGCGGATCTACTAACAAGTATAACTGCATTGAAGGATGGCAACGCAGACATTCTGAAGGTATGTGAATTCTTTTCCATGTATACGGTTACCCCTAACAAGCTTTCTCCAAACGATTAACTCGCTAGGCGAAGCTTGGCAGACTTGTCAAAAAGGCTCAGCTGTGCGCGGCCCACAAAGATTGTAATGTAACCTCATACGCTTTATACTCTTACACATGACTGACCCACTGCCACAGCTGTAGATATTCATTTCCTGGAGACTTCGTTGGCAGAGAGACTCCAGGAAGTTTGTAGTGACATGGTAAACCATCTTTACGCCATGCTTGCCGCTTGCTAAGCTCGTCTGGGACCACATCCCTTCCCCCTTGATCTCGGCTGGATGTTCCGAAAATCTTACAATGCTTGTTATCCCCTCTGCCGCAGGATGGTCTGGATGTAACCTACAAAATGGATGGATGGCAGATTCGCGTCTCTACCCATTGTCCTTGGCTGGAGGTGAAGAGCTCGAGTAAGCTATCTAGTTTAAGCTCCTTGTACTATCAGTGACCCGGATTCTTACATGGCGCTTTCAAGCCAACATCATTCTCCCTCCAAGCAGCGGAAACACTGTGGGGGATCAAAACATCCGACTTTGCGTTGGGGAGGTGGATATCATTGTAGGCTTTGCAATTTTCCGAGGAGAGGTAAGATAGCCCCATTCTTTATCTCTTCAAATGTAAAACGACGTGTCCGTCTAACAACTGCCATTATTTTCAGGTAGCGTTCCAACTGTTGTTGTCCAAACCACTCTCTGTGAATGCACAGACAGCGACTAGACTGGCTGCAATCCTTGCAGGCGAGCCGGATCCCGGACCAGGCTCTCATCACAGTACAAGTGTGACGAATAGCTTCTTACAGGTAATGCTTCCGACAGCCCCTGCGCTGGCTTCGAAAAGTACTCTGCCCTTCCACGTTTACCACCTACTTATACCCGGAAACACCTTCCACGTTTACCACCTCCTTATACCCGGAAGCTGAAGTTCTGACGATCCACAGGACATGGTGCGAATAAATAAAGACTTCGGAGAACGAGGTGCCAAAACTCTGCGGGCTGTTCCGGAGGTAACTGGTGTGGTGACGGTAGCACATGGCGAAGACCATCATGTGCTCAGACAGAGTTTCAAGCTACCAGCAGTCATTGTCCCCACCACAATGGACATTTGGGCTCTTCCGCTGCAGGTGAAGGAAATAGGTGCTCACTCCATTCAGAGCAGACCCTAAATCTCTGGATCTGTTCTCTCACGGCCTCGGACACTTATCCTTTCAGCAAAACATGGCAACACGGCCAGAAGTTCTGAAGAAAGTATTATCCATTATCCGTCAGCAAGTGATGTCCGACACGCTTCTCTACAGTTGCCTTAGCACTGCACATTATGGCAAAAGGAAACCCAAGGATGGCGTCATGACACGTAAGCTCTCTACACTGTATGAATCCCTGCCTTGAACCCTATTATGCAGTGCGCTCCCAATCGGAACCCCAGATGCTACTTAAGACCGTTGGAGGCATTTTAGGCTCATACCTTCTCTCATCTATTGACTTGTGTTTCTTCTCCGTTTTATAGGGCCGATTCCCATTGCGATCAACCAGTCCGGATCTCCTGCCCGACTTCTATTTAGGGTACAGAAGGCTTTCCCTGGCAAGGCCTTCCTAGTCGAGGTGCAGGTAGGAGAAGAGGCGCCCACATTTGACGTAAAGCTCCGCTTTGAGGACATGCCAGGGGAAGGTAAGCGACCTCATTGTGTTGTGACACTTCCTCTATCTTGGCCCATTCATCGCAACGCTAAGATCTATCGCTCGAAAACTAACTCTACCTAACTATCCTAGGAAAACCTCGTCTGGTAGAACTCCCTTGTACCGAGAGCTATGCAAGAAACCTTCTGAACAAGAACGCCCCGCTCCCACTCTGCTTCTATTATATGCTTAGAAAGCAGCTAGCAACATTGGTCCAGAAGCCAACAGAAAGGGAAGGGGAGGAGAAAGGTAACAGTAATCAAGTAGTTGGTGGTCACAAAAGGACGTTCTCTGCAGCTGGAATACAATAATAGAAGGCCCTATTCCATTCAGTCTTTAGCTTTTGCTGAGCCTCTAGCCTTCGCCAACGCCAGTGTTGCTGAAATAGTTAATCATCGTAAAGGATGGTCCTGAGCCTTTCCGCTGACTATCTAGCGGATTCTTGGTTAGCTGGATTGTTAGAAAGGGACGGCTTTCGCGACTTTGATACTGGGGTTGATTTCTCTCCTTGGTATACTACTCCATCTATGCCAACGAGGGTACTACATCAAATAAGAAGCAGGAAGGTTATTGCAAGTAGGAGACATTCTTAGTGCCGACGCCAGCAAAGACACATTGACAAACATCTCTACAAAAGAGAAATTGGGGAATGTAATAGACAGACTATTAAGTCAAACGAGTAGTGACTCCAGAAGGTGAAACGGACCTGGAACTTTCTGGCACAGGAGTGCTGACAGTTGGCTTTCCAATCTTGGGCAAGAGCTCAGAGGGTGCTACGGGCTTCACTTGTGGCGAGGCGAGAGGCATTCTTCCTTTCCCGATATGGGCATTACCTGGCACCTGAAAGCCCCCTCCCATCGCTTGGCCGAAAGCTTGAAGAGCGTTTGCCTGAAAAGCAGATAATGCCGGACAACCGTTAGAAAGGACACAACATGTTGAGAACTACGGCATCATATAGGGAAGCTTGAAAGATGAGGAATGGTCATACAACTGCCAGGACAAGCCCGTATGATAGAACGAGCGATCTTGGCCCAATGGGCGGACGCATTTACCTTTTTCTCATTAGAAGTAGCTGGTGGGTTGATTTTCTGGTTGCAGGACAGACAAACTCCGTCCGACACCTTTGTCCTAGACCTCGACGTCTTGCTGGCGGCCGCGGAAGTCGCAGCCGTGGCGGTTGTCACGATGGCCTCTGCCAGTACCTTCTTCATATTCACTGTCATGTTCTTGGAAAGATCGCTCACCATAGTTGACAGTTTTTCCCTGTCTGCTTTCAGCACAGTCATCGCCTCATCGCGATTGATCTTCATGTCTAGGAACTAAGTAATGTGTGAGTATAAATGACGAACGGTAAGAGCTGACAAACGATGTCCCACAACTCGGTGAACAATCACCATGAGAGGTCAATGAAGTTGAGAATGGAGACGACTGGAAGAAATAATGAGTCACAGAAGTAATAGGATAGCTTTAAAACAGGCAACTAATGATGAGTGAGCGAATGATCAAAGATGTTCAGATAAAGGAAGAAGCCTGCAGCTACCTGCTTGATGTTCTCTAGCTGATCTCTGATCCGTATGTCAAACATCATCTTCTCCTTGATTTCCTGCAGTTCGGCACGGTCTGCCTTGCCCTCACAAAGCTCCCGCACCACTTCATGGAGCTGTCCGGATATGCGATTGAACTCTGCATCATCATCCGTAGCAGATTCCAGAGCGCTTTGCAGCTGCTCAATAATCTCCTCGTATTTGGAATCTATCAGCTCATGCATGGTCGTCTTGTCTACTTTCAGCTTCAGTTCATCCTGTACACCTGCTATTGTGAGAGAAATGTCATCTAGACGCTTCGTTGTTCTCTGGTGGTTATCATTGATGGCTTGATGAGTGTCATTGTGATTCTTCTCCACTGTCGAGGCGAGGTTGGCCAGCACTGCGCCTTGTTGAGCGACTAGTTCTATCTCAGCTTTTTTCTGTAGGTCTTCTCCATGCCGAATTAAGGTTCTTTTCTGAACTTCCACGACGTCTCCAACCTCTTTTACATTATCAACAAGCTTCGTAAGGAAGACTTCCAGATTGGCTTCAGCATTGACCATGACGTGGTCTGCTTCGAGGACAATGTCCTTAGTCTCCAGTGCGGTCACGCGGCTTTCCGCTTTCTCCATCCTGTTATCTAAGGTGACAAACTTTTGATCTGCTGCTTTCATCTCGACAGCCATCTGCAGGGCCATTTCTTCCTGTCTGGACTTTAGCTGCATTATTTCCAGCTGTTGGCTCTGTTGGAAAGAATACGTGTCAATGCAAGGTTTCACTGATCAATGAGCAGGCGATGGTGCAATTCTGTTCCTCCAGGTATCTGGCGATCGCCTACAATCTGCCCTCACCTCAACCAGCTTATTTAGTTCAATGATCGTTGATGAAGTCTCCGCTAGCTTCTGTTGAGCAATATCGAGTGATCGCTGAAGTTCTCCAATGAGCTCGAAGGGGAAGTTGCTTCGGAAATATTCGAATTCCTTCATCATGCGGTAATAGCAGACAGACTCATCTGTCAGGCCGGCCAAGGGACTGCCAGTTGATAAAAGGAAACATGACTACTTACAGAGATCAGCTGTTGGAGGGCAGCGTTCTGACTCCTGGCGCTCTTTACTAGTACTTTTTTTGACACTCGGTTCTTTTCACTCTCCTTCGAGCCCAGCAAAGCAACATCAACTCCGACAAGGTCAAACTTGTCAGCAATGTTCTGCATCGGTGCAAAGTCAAGCTTTGCATGTCCCGTCCTAGTCGCTACCGCGGCCTTTGGAGTTGATGAGGCCATTACGTCCACTGCAGTGACAAGCTAGGGCCTACGAAGAACACAATGGCGGGTTGAACTGAGGATTCTCAAAAACTGTGACGGAAAGCTGCCAGGTGAACTCTGGTCGAGTAGCTGGGCCGCATATCTGCTCCTTTCAAGCCAACATCACCCATAAGCGTTCTGACAAATAGAGTTGAGCAAGTTGTACTTGTTTACCGAGCACAGCGATTATCGCCGTGCCTGGTTTCTCGATGAGCTGGTTCCAGATCCAAAGAAAGCAGGTGCTATATCAGCTCCGGCATTCATAGAATATTGTGGCCTCCTCTTTATCAACTTTGCCTCACTCCATTCTTTCGTTATTAGCTTTGCTATCCTCTCGTTCTCTTTCTCGTGCAGTCACTCACTTTCTTCCCATTCTGGCTCGATCCATACCTCTTCCTATCACTTATCTGCCTTCGTCTGACACTCTTATCATTGACTTCCTTCCTCCATTTTGCCATCTTCCTTTTCTCCTTCAATATTACCTTCAACGCTCATCCCTTCGTTCCTCCTCTAGAACTCTTGCTCGGTCTGCTGCTTGCTTTTGGCTCTTTGCCTCTCTCTCCTTGCCTTCTTCTCCCTTGATCTCATCTGAAGCCTTTCCCCAGCCACTAAACACAGCGCTCTCGCCAGCCAAGCTCTTGCATTCTTCTCCTTTATGGCGCTCTAGAATCTGTAACGCACCAGGAAAGCTTCAAAACGCTGCTCCTTTTGAAACCTTTCACTGTATCTTTCAAGCGAAACATATTAACCGCTAACGGCCATGCCCAGAGCCTTCTGACAACCCCTTGGAGTGAGAGCGATAGTAATAAGTCTCATTATGAATTGGCTCCAGGTAGCTACCACAGTCATTCGTAGTAATAATACAGGGAGACGGAGGTATCCTGTCTAGAGACAGAGAGCTTTACAATCTCTGGGGATAGAAATCTGGAAAAAGCTGCCAGACGGAGATCCGTGAACTCGATGTGGAGTCAGCGGGCCGGGCCGATGGATTGAAGACAATTGGCACCAGTTGCTCAACCGCAGGGATCTGTAAACGTTGGAGTAAGTCTACAAGCGGCGGTTGTGGGCTTGCCACTTTGCATACATCACTGTCTTCTTCGACAGCAATAGATTGGTAATCTCTGAGGAGTCTGTCGTTTTCTGAGTGAGTATGGTAAGTACCATAATTTCCCCTTAGCTTGCCATTAACGACATGCTAATCGACTTGGGACCTCTCATATTGTCCGACGGTAATGTGAAGCCTCTGCGCCTGGAAATCAAGGTAATTTTCAGGCGTACTTCAGCTCGCCTATTATATACTAACATGCCCCTTTTTGACCACCTATAGAAGAAGCTCACATCCCGCTCGGATCGTGTGAAGAGTGTGGACCTCCATGACTCGGAGCCATGGGTCCTTTCGGCTCTCTATAATGGGAATTTGATGATTTGGAACTATGAAACCCAGCAGGTAGTGTCTATATCATCCTTGTTAGATTACCTCATATCGTTCGTTCAGACCGCTATGACTTACTTGCAATCCTTTGTAGCTCCTCAAGTCATTTGAGACGACAGATCTGCCGGTGCGCTGTGGCAAGTTCATTGAGCGGAAGCAATGGGTGGTGGCAATATCCGACGACATGATGATGCGTGTGTACAACTATAACACGATGGAGAAGGTCTGACATGCATTCTATATGCTGCTTGACCTCATAAGTGCTGACAAGGGGCTGGGCATGCTCAGGTTCATCAAGTTGAGGCGCACACTGATTACATCCGTTACGTGGAGGTCCATCCTATCAAGCCATTGGTGTTGACAACCTCTGATGACAGTCAGGTCGGGCCGTCCGTCAGGGACCCTTACTCACAAGTTTCCCAGCTCTGTTCTACTGTTGACTGGTTTACTTATGCGGATGTGCCACGTATGGTGTGTGCTGAACTGCACTTATTTTTGAATAGATCAAAGCTTGGGACTGGGAGAAAAACTGGCAATGTGTCATGACATTCGAGGGGCATACCAACTTTGTGATGATGGCGAGGTTCAACCCCAAGGACACAAACACCTTCGCCACGGCATCCCTGGACAAAACTGTCAAAGTATGGGGTCTAACAGCAAACCATCCGCATTTCTCCTTGGAGGTACGTGAATTGAGAGATGACACGCGTGTGTGTCGTTTCCCCTGTGGCTCATCTCTAAGATCCTCAGGGACATGAGCGTGGGGTTAACTGTGTTGACTACTACCCGGGCGGAGACCGGCCTTACCTTATCACTGGTGCCGACGATCGCATGGTAAAGATTTGGGACTATCAAACGAAGGCCTGTGTCCAGACTCTGGACGGACACACGCACAACATTAACTGCGTTGCGTTCCATCCTAGGTAAATCGCTGCTTGGAAAACGTCTCCCTTCTGACCTTCGTCCCTGTGTTCTAGTCACATTCTAATCAACGGTGTACACTGAAGAGTCTATCTTGAGCCTGCTATCTGCTGTTCAATATGCAACGTCCATTTTTAGCAGGTGGGACTGAGCTAGCTCTTACTCTACATAGACTTCCGATTATCCTTTCCTCCAGCGAGGATGGGACTGTTCGGATCTGGCACAGCACAACGTATCGCGCTGAGACAACGTTAAACTATGGCATGGAGAGATCTTGGAGCATTGCCGTGCAGAAGGGTAATAATAAAGTGGCCATCGGTTACGACGAAGGTAACGCCAGTCCCCAAACACCAAGCTCCACTCTGCCACTTCTCATCCCGTTCACAGCAAGCATTCGCTTAGATCACTTGTGTTTGGCATATATGAAATCTTCTGAGTAGGGAAAAAAGCTTATCTCTGACAAAGCTTGACTAGCAGCCCAAGTTGTCATGCCAGGATCCTGGAAGCGAACTAACCATTTTGCGTTATACCGCTAAACCTAGGTACCATCGTCATTCGCTTAGGGAAGGAGATGCCAGTCATTAGTATGGACCAGACAGGCAAGGTGGTTTGGGCACTCAACAATGATGTCAAGACCACGAAGCTGGGAGGCTGGGGATCGGAGGTGGTGGTGCAGGACGGGGAGAGGCTGCCGGTTGCCCCAAAAGACCTTGGCAACTGCGAGCTTTACCCTCAGAGTCTAAAGCATAACAACAATGGGAGGCTCGTTGTTATCTGTGGAGATGGTAACTTTCATCATTCCCAGTCCCAGTGCTGAGCTAAAGGACGAAAGTCGCAACGCTCCCTTGCTTGTGCTTAATGCTATTACAGTTTTTGAGATTCGGGCCATCTTTGCCATTCGTCATTGTACTATTGAGCCTTCATCCACTCCAGCTCGGATGAGCTAGTTTTTGCCTTAGCGGATGTATTCTCCATGGCTCTCTCCCATTGGCACCTGATTGGAGCATGAGCTTGACAATATCTGCCTTTGCTTATTTGTGTTAGGGGAATACATAATCTATACATCTCAGGCTCTTAGGAACAAGAGCTTTGGCTCCGCCCTGGATTTCGTATGGTCTGCTACTGGCACCGGAGATTATGCGGTGCGGGAATCCATTAGCAGAATAAAGGTTTTCAAGAACTTCAAGGAGCACAAGGCAGACAAACCTAAGGTTCGTTGGCCCGCCTGAAATCTGTCCCACTGCCAGTACTTGCAATGAGGATGCCTTCGGCGTCGTCTCGCATCTTCTCGCTGCGTCGCGAGCTTTATTGCCACCTTTGTCTCCTTTATGTGATAGGCAACTGACGTACTTTCTTCATGTTTGCTATTATCAGCTGTGCACAGCTGAGGGTCTTTTCGGTGGTCACCTGGTCGGTGTTCGGGGTTCAGACTGTGTGGTCTTTTATGACTGGGATGAGCTTCGCTTGGTCCGAAAGATTGATGTCTTGCCTCGCAATGTGTTTTGGAGTGACGCTGGAGACCTCGTCGCCATCGCTTGTGATGACTGCTTTTATGTTCTGAGATATGCTAGAGACGTCACAGCTGCGGCCTTTGCTAATGGGACCGCGAGTCCGGACGAGGGCATTGAAGGTAAGAGCAGCATTCAAGTCAAGCGATAGATGTGAACGACGTGTTGTGCTTGAAAATTGGATGGTTATAAGGACTGGCAGGCCAAGTACCTGAAAACCTCAACTTCGATTACATCTTTAAGTAGGCTGTGCACCTTTCCTTTGGACTTAGTACTTTCTCTCTCCAATATTTCCCCCACAGGGTCGTTTGATCTTCTTCACGAGATCTCAGAGAAAGTCCGCACAGGCCAGTGGGTTGGTGACTGTTTTGTGTATACAAACTCAAATGGCAGGCTCAACTACTACGTCGGAGGCGAGGTGATGACCGTCTGCCACTTACCACACACCATGTAAGGATAAAATGGGAGGTTGTTGATGAACAGCTGCCAACAACGTTGTCTTAATTGATTCTTGACGGTGCAGGTACATGCTGGGATATTTGGCTAAGGACAGCCGCGTTTACTTAGTTGACAAATCTCTTAATATGTACAGCTACAGGTAATGTGCACAATCGACCACATTTGACAATCGCCTAGACGAGGTTGCAATGTGATTGTGGATAGGACAGATAACGTGCTTGGTGTGAGGGACCGCACGCAAGACAAATACATGCCGCCACCCAGCTGTGTAGAGAGATGGCTAGTAACTGCGGCATCTGATACGACTCTATTTCTAGCTTGAATATGACGGTGCTCGAGTATCAAACAGCGGTCGTCCGCGGGGATTTTGACGGGGCGAATGAAATTCTGAAGAATGTTCCAAAAGATCAGATGGACAATATCTCAAGGTGAGTAAGGGGACAAATGGGCAATAGTCAGTTCGGCTGCATTGTTGATAGGGTAAGACGAAGGCGAGTCATTGAGCTTTGCCACAATGAAATGCAGATGAAGAATGCGTCAGCAGCGGGTCAATGAAACTGAAAGTTGATTACTTGGCAGGTTCCTAGAGAGCCAAGGGTATAAGGAGGAGGCGCTAGCTGTCAGCACTGATCCAGATCAACGCTTTGATCTGGCGGTACAGTTAAATCGGCTGGATGTGGCACATCAGATTATGAGCAAGGAGATTGGGGACACGGATACCACGGACGGACAGGTGCGAGAAATTCCTGCATGCGCTCTCTTGGTTACTGTTGTTCCCTCCTTCTACCTAAGGGTGGTGGCAGGTGTCCCTTGATCTCCGAAGGTGGCCCCTTGGCCTCCGAGCCATCTTTGGTGTCTGTATACTTCTCGTGCGTGCTGTTGATCTTTTCCTGGTGTCCTAACGAGTTGCCAGCACGCCTCTAGCCTGGCAGCGTACTAATCTTCTTTTTGATTTACCAGCACAAATGGAAGCAGCTGAGCGACCTGGCACTGGCTGCCTGTAACCTATCTCTTGCGGAGGAGTGTGCGATAAAGTCCAATGACCTTAGTGGTCTGCTCCTATTGTACAGCTGCAAGGGAGATCAGGAAGGCATGGAGAGGTTACACAAGCTTGCCACAGAACAGGTGAGTTAGTGATTATCTGTATGCGTAGCGCTACCCTCCTAAGCAGGGACTTTGCATTCAGGCGCTTGCCTTGGGCCTAGGGCGCTATCTTTATAGTGAAATCTGCGTTCTCGTTAGTCGATAGTTTGGACACACCTTGCTTATGTCCTTGAAGATCTAACCATCGCTGTCTTACTCTAGAAAAAGTACAACGTGGCTTTCCTCTGCCTCTTCCTCCAAGGCCGATTGGAGGAGTGTGTCTCTCTTTTGATTGACTCCGGTCGCATTCCCGAGGCTGCCTTCTTCGCCAGGACATACGCACCCTCTCAAATTGACAGGGTCCTGGCACTATGGAAAAGAGACGTGGTAAGCCGCATCAGGGGCTTTCTGTGGAAAGCACGAGGGGTTTTTATGTGAATCTACGTAGATCTGCTAACTGGGGATGTGTTTCTGCTTTTGTGCTTCACGGCACCGGTGACTCCATCACTAGGCGAAGATTAGCACCCGCTTGGCAGCAGCTCTTGCGGACCCTAAGAGCCAACCGGATATGTTTCCAGACTTGCAGTTTGCGCTGAGGGCTGAGGAAACTGTCAAGAAAATGCGCGGTAAGTATAGAAATCATTAAGGGACGTACAGAGAGCATTGGTTGGATTGACTGCTGCTCGTTCTTAGTTCTCAAGATATGTTCTTTTGAATGTTGGCGTATTGCCTTACCCCTACTCATTTCCTTCTTCGCTAGCATCCTTTATTCCCGGTACGGCCTACCTACAGCTGAAGGATACGTTGAACGTCAACATGATAGAGGAAGTGAAAAAGCAGGGCGCAGAGGGTATGTAACTTTCATTCTTAGATAAGAGATAATGCATCGCCGTCTTGTTTCACGCTTAGCAAGCGTTCTTCCATCCCCTTGTGTATGCTACTGTCGGCTTTTCTCCCTCCCATTAAAATAGGACTGAGATCTAGTCCAGCTGTGCAGGTTAGTCTTCGAATCTTATCTACCAGGGTTGCCCAGTTGCTCATTCTTAGGACACTCAACTTGAGTTTACTTCCCCTTGTTTGCGGTTTCTCTCCCAGCCCGAAGGATTACCTTAGTTTACAATAGTTTAGCTTCTCTTCTTTCTCTCTCGCCCTGGGGAACCCAACAGTCGCGGAAAGAAGTCAATCTGTTATGCCTGGCTCTTGATGTGCTCTTCTTGGCTATGCCTAGCTCGATGCGTGCCTATTGTTGGCGATTAGCCTTTGAATGGCCTTTCCGAGTTTGCTAATCCATATCCCTCCAGACGTCTGCAGGAGCCAACATTTCCGATGCCGACGCCTCTGAGGCGACAAGCGTTCGGGAGCAGAAGCTACTCGAGGAGCGGACCAGGAAGGACGCTGAGGAGACAGCGAGAAGG
>FLMG01000540.1:0-39504 GCA_900088475.1 Hyphochytrium catenoides | reverse complement strand
AAGAGAAGCCCATGCAAAAGCGCAGAGAGAGGCAGAGGAAAAAGCGCGAAGGGAAGCAGAGGATAAGGCAAGAAGGGAAGCAGAAGCGCAGGCGAGGAGGGAGGCTGAGGAAAGAGCCAAGAAAGAGGAAGAGAGAGCAAGGAGAGAAGCAGAAGAGCGGGCACGCCTGGAGGCAGAGTCCCGTGCTCGTCAAGAAGCGGAAGAGAGAGCTAGGAAACAAGAGGAGGAGCGCCTTCGGCGTGAGGCTGAGGAAAGGCTTCGGAGGGATGCAGAGGAGAGAATGCGAAAAGAATCTGAAGAGAGAATGCGTAGAGAAGCGGAGGAGCTGGCACGGGCTCAAGCGGCCGAAAGAGCCAGGCGAGAAGCGGAGGAGAGGGCACGTGAAGAGGAGGAAAAGGCTAGAAGGGAAGCGCAAGAAAGGTTGCGGCGAGAGGCAGAGGAGAAGTTGAGGAGAGACACGGAAGAGAGACTGCGTCAGGAAGCGGAGCAAAGAGCCCGGAAGGAGGCAGAAGAGAAGCTGATTCGAGAACGAGAGGAACAAGTGCGGTTGGAGGCATTAAAGGCCGAACAGGCGCGCGCCGAAGAAGCTCAAAGGGCGCAGGTAAGCAAGATTGGGCCATCACTTAGGTTTCTGACGAAAAAACGTGCAGCACATGACCGCTTTTTTATTGAGATCCTCGCTCATAGTTTGCGCTATAAAGGCTAACAGGTGCTCGTCCCCGTCAGGCCGCGGCTTTTGCGACAGTGCCTCCCGCTGTCACGGCAGTCTCTGCAGTTGAAGACGATTTCCTGGATGAGGTAGGAGGACTGAGGGCCACGATCATAAACTTCTGAACCATCATCAAGTGTTTCCTATTCTCTTTTGCTATGGGGTCCCATGTTCACCATCACAACTCACTGCTCTTCCTTTGGGTCAATCACTCTGGTATGTAGGAGACTCAGAAGATTGCTGCGGAGCTTAACGACGATGAACTGGACTTTGGTGATGACGACGCAGATTGGGGCGAGATGTAAGCGCTAGTATGGTAGGAGTTCTGAAAGGTCGTAGGGAGATGTGCAATTGATTGTGCAACGAGGTTATTGTGAGGGACTGACAGGTCTCTTTAGCTAGAGCTGCAGGCAGCGGTGGCAGGTACAATGGACCGAAAACCGGTTAATCTCATAATACATTGTCCCTGTAACTGTCTGCGGAGGGATAGGGTTGTGCAGAAGGTCACCGCTTTGCTACGGAGTCCTTAGGAAAAATACATTACAAAGAGTGGAAGCCAGGAACTATATAAAGACCACTCAGTCGACATAGGAGTCCAAAGAGGTCACAATCAAAAGTAGAGAAAGCTCCAAGAGAATGAGCCATGGTCATGTTGGCAGTAGTACTCTATCTTCCCTTCACCCGCCTATCCTGGAGCTGCAGGTGTGGGAAAGGAACGCGTTGTTTTAGTGGAATCTGCTTTGCCCTTATCGTGATCATCTCTTCTCCACTGATCCACCAGCAGGACTGAGGTACCAGTCAGTGCTTCATGCCGATTGTACCCTTTCTCCCAGTCAACTGCATAGGGCACTTTTCCTTCGTCGTCCCTCATAAGGACATACTTGTATTCCACCTGCTGGGTGGAGCTTCGGAAGTAGGCGGCACCTTCCCAAACTGCCACTCCTGCGCAGACAGGGGTTAGAGAAATTAAGGGCAAACCATAGGAAATTTGACTCAAGGCCAGGGCTTATGAGAGTGAGGTCCACAGGGCAACATGCTTTTAGGCACCACACAGAAAGAGATAAAAATGGAGGACCACTAATAACCATGCGCGAAAGGGAAACAGGGTCTCACCACTATCATCCAGCCGACAATGCAGCCGAAGGCCATTCTCGGATTTCCAGGCCCCTACAGTCTCATCACTTCCTACTACGCAGACATAGTCTCCATGCTGATTGGGGCAGCTGATTACTGAGAAACCCACCAAGCGCTTAGGCACTTTCTCTGAGCCGGCGCCCGACCACACGTCGTCAACAAATGAAGTTTTAGAGTCTAAGGCAGAGATCACCCTGTTAGGGCCCTGTTCCCACTCATAGTGGTCATACCGCTCTACCACGTATTTGTACTCGACAGCTTCTGGTCCTTCCCGAAAAGAAATATCACCTGAGAACCGTTGAACTAGGCTCGAGTCTTCACTTTGTTTCATATCCTCACTTCTTCCCCTTCTTGGCCGCTCATAGTGCAAGTAGCCATTGCCTGCAGGGGTGAGGAGCACCCCATAGTCAGGGTTCCAGTCGCCAAGCTCCCCAATGCTACCAACCACCTTCAGCTTGTCTAGTGGATGGAGATCGGAGGGTCTTAACAGAGAGAACGAGAGCTTTTGCTGTGGCCAGCTGGTGCTTGGGCCCCTCCAGTTATCGCCATGTACGAAGACTGCATCCAAGCTTCCTGTGGACTCTGCCACTCTGTTTGGACCTTGTTCCCAGAGATGATAACTGGTTCTCCTTGCTGGTTCTCTTTTCCTCCCATTCCGTTTGTGCCTGATTTCCTCGTGCTTTTGATGGAAGGACTCACTATTCCCCCTCCCTTCCGAGCGGCTAGTCACTACCGTGCTTGGAGCACCATTGGGCATCACTCTGCGTATCACGACGTATTTATACTCAAAGGAGGAGTGAGAGGTCGATATTAGGGCGTCTCCTTCCCACTGTCTGCCATCATCTTTACAGCACAGCTCCAGCCCGCGCTCAGGATCCCAATTTCCAAGCTCTGCTGTGCTTCCTACTACGACGATTGTTTCTCCCCAGAAACTATTGAATCCTTGAAGAGCGAAGCGATGCCTTCTGCCTTTACCCATGGTGATGAATAACCGCAGAGGAAGAGAGAATCTCGCTGAAACTACACAGCCACGTGTTGATATGTAACAATTACACTGTGGCGCCCTCGTGGTACCGGCTCACTAAAAGTAGTCGTGGAAGCCTGAAGCCCAAACGAGCTCACCTCGTCCAGCATGGTAGTAGTTGCTCTTCTTCATGGACGGGCGTAGCGGTGCCGTCATAATCGCTCATCATCTCATCCATCTGACTGGCCGGACCCATGACCCATGTCACAGAAGTGATGATGATACACAGAGCACAGAATCTAATAAAGAAAGGTCTCTGGCGTTGGGAGGGAGATCACGAAGTAAGCCCAAGAAGAGAGGCCGCTGTATCTTAGGTGTCCAATCTCCAATGTGGACTCTGTTGGGCACAGCGGAGGGAAGGACATAGGACGCCGTGCTGGAGAGAGAGAACAGGGCATAACGTTGGGAAGACGAGCAAGACGGAGATACGAAAGGGAGCGAGACAGAGAAGAGTTAAAGAGAGGGGTTGTGGTGACGGAGAGAAAGGAGGAAGGTAGGAAGAGCATGGGAAAGAGGGAAAAGACGGGAACTTCCCTCCCTGGATTCTGGCTTTCTTTCTCTTTTGTCTCATAGATCCTTTCAACTGAGCTCTGTTCCTGGAGGAGTTCTGGAGGCGATATTCGACTATTTTGGGTTGGGTCGAGCCTGGGAAGAAACCAGGACCCTTGTTGAACCGCTTGACCTGTGGCTAGGAACCCACGCACGACCATATTAGGACAACATTTGGTGGATTTGCAAAAAAGCTTGCCCCCAGTGAGGATCGAACTCACGACCTGTAGCTTACGAAGCTAATGCTCTACCACTGAGCTATACGGGCAGAAACTACTTCCCATCAACCGGCTTTGATTCATAACTCCGCGAACATGATAGAGCAATAACATACTCTTTTTTCTTGTACAAGGTACAGATGTTGATTGATTTGATGATGATGATGATCGGCATCGTGGTGATGTCAGGACTCCCGAAGAAAGCACTATGATAATGCGTATCGAGAAAGAAGGCGCCGTGGTATCACAATGTAGCTCAAGTATCGATTTAGTTATAGGATGGCGGCAACGGATGGAACAAAACGAGGTTTAAGGGGGATGATATATGCCGTTCTTAGTGCTGCTGCACTGAAGCCACGAGCAAAAGCAACCATCATAGAGACGTCGTTATCACCTTTATTTCGTTTTTGCGAGAAGACAGCCCTACTACCGACATAATGGATTGCTCTTCTTCTGTAGTCGTGGCCGTATCATGATTCTCTCCTGCTTCGGGTTCGGATCACAAGGGGTGGCAGCATTCCTTGTATCGTATTATATTTATTTAATGGACCATCATTCTCCTCTATTGTTAGTGCTCCATCATTAGCATCGAACCTTCTACTATGGACGGAGGGGAGGTTGGAAAGTGGAAAATACATGCAGGTCACATCCTTATCTTAATGTAATTAGTAGGCTAGTACTTTCCATCGATCTTCCCTCGTTGTTTGTCTTTTCGTGTTTTGACCTATTATTTATTCCCCTCTTCTGGATTGTGCACGTGATCATCCAACAGCAAAAAGGAGCAAACAGGAGAGAGGCAGCAATAATATTTATAGTCAATTTCATATACCTTCGTGTTGGCAGGCAGCAGTCGTCGTTCGATGATTGAATAGGAGCGAAGCAACCAGCAGCAAGTCAGTTGTGACTCTAGGCTGTGGACCCAAAGCTTGTCTTGTTGACACCTTCCGGTTTCCCTTCCCGGTAAAACTCGGAGCGTTTGTTTTTCTCCTCATAGAACTACGAAGCAGCAAATCTTCATAATGTGTTGTACTCGGAGTACTGTAGTAGAAAACGAAGCAAAGGAATATTCTGGAGTGCACAAAGTGTCGTTGTTGGTCAGTGGCTGCAGTTCTATTCATGATGGTCAAAAATGTTTGCCCCCAGTGAGGATCGAACTCACGACCTGTAGCTTACGAAGCTAATGCTCTACCACTGAGCTATACGGGCAACAGATGCTTTCTAAAGGGCCACATTAGTCATAAGTACCTTCTTTGCATTAGCAACTCTTCCCTCTATAGACATTTTACTCTTATTCGAAATGTTAGCTTCGAGTTGCTGTTTATTACTGATGAGATTCGGAACTGCTGTGACACAGGAACCGCGAGTTTTTGCGCGCCAAAAGCCTTTCCATCTTTCCACACCGCGCCATCCTTGCAGCAGCTTCTTGCTAGTCCCAATGATTTGTTGCTAATGCGGATGATCTTTGTCTGATTCTTGGGCCACACAGCCACTTCACACTTCACGCAGATCTCTGGAAGAAAGCTTGTCGTTTGAAGCTTTCTATCTGGAGTTGCCTTTCCATCTTCAGCTGTCGAGCTTCCTTTCTGGTCATTGCAGGTTAAGAAAACTGGAACCTCTATCCATACCAGGTTCGTCATAAAATGGAGGAAGGTGAAGTGCAGCAGTATCCCAAGATTTACCTGGGCAGGAGCGAGGGCGTGTTCTCGTTGTCCTCGGGTGGCTTGCGATGGAAGAGCGTCTTTACGGATACGGACAAGAAGGTGATTTGCAGATGACCATGTCTTGTCTTGTTTAGCGATCATGCACTCACTCGGATTGCAGATTGGCAAGGAGGACATCACTGCTGCTTCATGGTCAAATCTGAAGAAGGAGGCGTATCTAAGAGTTCTCACCAAGGAGGGAGAGGTTTTCCGGTTTGATGGCTTCAAAAAGGATGTACGTAACTTGTTTTAGCTCTCTGCGCTTCTTATTTACCGAAGCTATCCTTAGGACTACAAGCTGTTCTCCGATATGTTCTCCAAACACTTCGATCGGAAGCTAGAGGTCGTAGAGCCTTCCACGGCAGGTTATAACTGGGGAGACTTTGATGTCAAAGGTACCTAGGAAGGAAGATATCTACAGTTCTGCTGCTCTCTGACCTCGTCTCTTGGTATTAGGGAATAACCTTGCCTTCACGGTGGATGAAAAGACTGCTATAGAAGTACCACTTGCTGCAGTCTCCCAGTGTGTATTGCCAGGCAATACTGGAAACGAAGTCGAGATCCAGTTTCACGAGGACGATTCTGCGGATAGAGATGTAAGGATAAGGAACTAGCTGGGCTCGTAATGGACATGTGGTTCTAAACAAGTTCGTCAGGATGACACATTGGTTGAGATGCGAGTATACCTTCCGCCAGGAGAAGAGGAGACCACAAACGCAGAGAAATTCCAGCAGGTGCTTATCTTTATATTACCACTTTTGTGGGACTGGAAGTTTCTTTCCGACACCTTATCTATGTCCTCTGCGTAGCTGTGTTCCTTCAAACTCTATTTGCTATCCGCGGTTCTAAGCGATCCTGCTGTCCTCAGCTCATTCTCAACAGCGCAGATATAAGGAAAGAGGTGGGACAGAGTATTGTCGAGTTGGAAGAAGATATTGGAACGTTCCTTACTCCAAGAGGACGCTATGCCATCGAGATGTATTCGAACTTCTTTCGAATGCACGGAAAGACATACGACTACAAGATCCTTTACCATTCTATCAGTCGTCTCTTCCTTCTCGCCAAGCCGGATAAATATCATGTTGCGTTTGTCATCAGTTTGGAGGATCCTATTCGCCAGGTGAGAGTCCCAAGAATAGAGGCAATAGTAGCAAGTATCTTTCTCACCTACGTTGCTTCTTTAGGGTAAGCAAGTCTATCAACACCTTGTCATGCAGCTGGTTAGAGATGAAATAGAGCTGCCAGTGAACCTTCCTGAGGATGTTCTGAAGGAGAAGTATGATGGAATGCTCTCCGCGACGGTAAGCAACAGTCGGTGATAAGCCACGTTCGCAGTGTGGTGGCTGAGATCTGGTGCGAACAGATGGTAGGACAGCTCCCTGATGTTGTCGCCAAGGTGTTCAAAGCGCTTTCGGGGAAGAAGGTTTTCGTACCTGGTATGTCTAAGGCAATTAATCTTGAGTCGCGCTCATCCTTTGCACTGAAGGTGGGTTATGTTAGGGAACTTTCGAACCTCCAATGGCGAGAGTGCTGTGAAGTGCGCGCTGAAGGCTAGTGAGGGTTTCTTATATCCGCTCGAGAAGAGCTTTCTCTTTATCCATAAGCCGACTACCTTCATAAAGTTCGAGGTAAGCCCAACTCAAAAGAAAAAATAAGCGGCTCTTCTCCCGCCTGACGTCGTTACTTGACCGCAGGACATAGATTACGTGGAGTTTCAGAGATATTCGGGACAGAGCAGGTAGATGTGTCTCTTTATCTGTTCAGCAAGGTCTTTGCTAAAGATATCTCCCTTCTTCTCTAGCGGAACAAGCAGTCGGAACTTTGATCTTCATATACAATGCAAGACAGTAGCAGGGGAAACGGGGAGAGAATATTCATTCTCGGCTATCGATCGTAAGGAGTACCAGCCGCTCATCGACTTCTTTTCCACCAAGAAAAGCATTAGAATCAAGAATCTCAAGGAGTCGTTGGTAAAGAACACACCTTTTCCCTTTGTGGGCTCCTCTGTCCGATTGACCTCCTGAAGACGCGCTCATTGCACCTCACTTCTTTGCTGATAGAACTATATCGCTGTCATTACATTCCTGTAACATTCCTTGCCTTCTCATTCAGCTTCAAAGCCAGCCTCACATTGACTATATGTCTGATGGTGCTTCCCGCTTAGGATGGTGACGAGGACACAAAACCAACAGACTATCGGCATGACCCATACAAGGCTACACTGGAAGCGATGGGAGACGCAGAAGAGGACGAAGACGATGAGAGTGATTCGGACTTTGCAGGAGATGATGGCGAGGAAGAATCCGATGAGGATGAAGAGGACAGCGGTACGTGCTAATTATCAAAATTATTGTGTCATTCTTCTTTAGGGCGGAATCTTCGGATCAAGTGTACTCTGACTTCATCTTGTCATTGTTATCGGCTGTTATTAACGCGGGCGATGCAGATTTTTCTGAAGAGAGCGAGCGAGAAGAGGATAAGAAATCAAAAAAGAAGGAGAAGCCAGAGAAGAAGAGGAAGCGTGCCAAGGACGAGGAAGATGGCGAGAAAAAGACAAAGAAGGTATCGTAGTGCACCTTGTACCTCGATGGTTTTATACTGATACTCTCTGTGGCAGAGGTCAAAGAAGGACCCATCAGCTCCAAAGAAAGCTACAACGGCCTTCATGCTTTTCAGTCAGGAGAATAGGCCAGAGGTGGTGAAGGCTGATCCGGGACTCACCTTCGGGGAAGTTGGCAAGAAGCTGGGGAAGATGTGGGGAGAGCTGGACCCAAGTGAAAAGAAGGTGAGCTTGGCTGCGCAAATTGCATAAAATTGTGCCTGGAGAGACTAAACTGTTCTATAGAAATACCAAGAAAAGGCTAACGAGGATAAGAAGCGCTATCAAAGAGAGATGGAGGACTACGATGGTACCGCTGGTAGGTTGTGAGTCCCTCTATGGATAGCAGATACGCTCTTACGCATCGTATGCTTTGAGCTATATGGAGAAGAGGCATCTATTAACGGCCAAGGCTGTTAAAATAGTGAGATGGTGTTAGAATAGCAAGACGATGTCAAGATAGCGAGGTGATGAAGAGAGAAGTACAGACAGTGACAGAGGGCCTCTTCTGTCCTGTAGCGTATTGGAAGGGGACTTCTAAGCGTTCATACGCCCGACCAACCTCTAGGAAGCGACTAACTTACGCCCATGCTTTCAACAGAAGGAAGCACTCCGAAGGCGACCAAGAAGAGCAAGGAGAAGGAGTCCACGGGAGGTTCAAAGAAACCCTTAACGCCCTACATGTTCTTTGCGAATGAGAAGCGCGCCGAATTGAAAGAGAAGAACCCCAACATGAGTCTTATTGACATGACAAGGGAGACCGGAAGAATGTGGCAGGAGCTCACCGCCGAGGAGAAGAAGGTTACAACTCCATACGCTCACTCTTACTGCTCACATCTGACGTATTGCCGTCTTTTCTCTCTGCGGTTCAATCTCTCGCAAATTTTAGGAGTGGGAAGCTAAGTCTAAAGAAGGACAGAAGTCTGAGACGGAGAAGACAGGAAAGTCTTTCTCGAAGCGATCCACAGCCAAAGCATCGACCAGTAGTAAGAAAGCGAAGTCATCTAAAAAACCATCAAAGAAGAAAGATGAGAGTGAGGAGGAAGAAGACATCTCAGATGAAGAGTCAGACGAATCATTCTCTGGCGCAGAATCTGAAGATGAGTAAATAATCTCTCCAGGTTCCTCCCGGAGGGTTAATAGTGCAGTCCCATTACCAGTACCCTCGCGAAGTATTTGTTAGAGAATCAGAGGTCACTTTATTCATAGGATGTAATGTCCAAGCCTCACAAAGCATAACTAGCACACTGCAGATGGAGAAGTAAGATAGAGAGGTACCAGAGAGAAAAGTCACACCCTCTGCTGCCTGCAGCGGCTTTCACTTAGCTCTCCTCTCCTCCAGCAGGAGCATCTTCCGCAGGTCCTGGACCCTCCTGCCCATCTCCCCCTTCCTCTTGAGATACTCTAGCCTTCTTTTTCGGAGGCAGCAAAGAAGATATGCCGCTGAAGTCTAGCTCAACCTTCTTGTCCTGCATGTTATCCACATCGACATAGGACGTCACGCGACCAGCACGAGGATCCACCTGGCAAGTCAACACCGTCAGAGATATAGTCGCACTTCTTCCTAAATACTTTATGTTTCCGCTGCCCCGTCTCTGTTAACTCGTTTATCACGCTTGGCTGCCCATAAGGCAGAAGAGCTACCGCGTCTCCGTTCCCAAGAGCTCATGATAGCTTGCTTCTCCTCTACTTCGCAGAGTATACGACAAAACTCACCGGCATGTTCTCTGGAGGGGGACGGGGAAAGAATCCTCTTCCTCCTCTCCCTCTTCCTCTCCCTCTACCCCGACCTCCAAAGAAACCTCCTCCACCCATAGCAGCGGGAGGAGGAGGAGGTGGAAGCATTGGCGGGGCCATCATAGGAGGCGGAGGCATTGGCATACCGAATGGAGGGCCTGGGAGCGGCAGCAAGGCTACACCAAAGGCGAAATGAGCCGAACCAACTTATGAGGAAATGTCTGAGCTATAGCACTAAGATGATAGAGAGAAAGGTGCTCATTTACCTCCTGGGGGAGGAGGCCCGGCATGCCTATCCATGTCATTCCCATGCGGGAACCCTATGACGGGCATTCCAGCGTTACTCTGGGTCTCGGGCATTGGACGCTGCTCATCCTCCCGATATCTGTCGTGCATGTACATCTCCGCAGCCTTGAGAGAATAATTTCAGTGGACATGTGTGGCGAGAAGTGGTGGACGCGTTGGGGACCGCGGAAGAATTGGTGAACGCGTTAGGGACAGGGGGAGAAGTGGTGAACGCGTCAGGGACAGGGAGACGCTTACAGAACCGTGTAAGAACGAAAGCTGGGTTGTGTATGAAGGACAAGAGGAAGCGCCAAGAGCCAGGACCCCAAAGGGGCAGTAGCCTTTGTAAATCATCTGAGCATAACGCAAGTAGCGGACGGGCTCGAACGGACAGACCAGACTATACTGGCAGAATATCTTTGGTGCCAAGAAGCCACATACGAAGTCAACCGCATAAGAGAACGTATAATAGAACTTTAAGGAAAGAAGGGAACCTTGGCATGCTCCTGTAAGATGACATCATTGTGCTTGTTGGCAATGTGCTTTTCCACAAATGAAGCCGCCTTGAAAAGCTTGGAACAGATGGCGCATCGTCTCTTCTCATCTCCGGGACCGGCTTCGTCATCAGGAACAATTTTAAGCTTGTAAAGTCGTCGCTCGGCCTACGTAATTAAATCACAGTCAGCACACGTAAGTAGAAAAGATTTGGTGGACGATGGACAGCTAGAGACTTCAAGACCAGAATGGAAATGTAGCTGAGCTTATTGAAGAAGAGCTGGGTTCGGGTCACTTTACCTCCTGCTTCTTCTCTTCGATCTCTGCAACTACTTTTGCATCCAATTCATCCTTCTTCTGCCGCTTCTCAAGGCTGAACTGCTCCATTGCTGCCTTTATCTTATCGTCCAGGTTCACAGCCCATTGAGGCCATCTGTCAACCTACCATTGCGAGCAATGCACTTAATATTTTCCTATATTCTTTCTTCACCACTGCTTCTGAGCTCCTCATAAGTAATCTTCTAACAGCTCCATCATAGTCCTATCAATGGTTCCAAGCCAGCCCTTCCCTAACGTACGAGGGCCACAAACCTTTTCTCCTTCTTCGACGGCTTTCTTCCTTGTGTCATCCTCCTCCTGGTCCCTCTGTGTGAAATGCCTCCTCTTAAATAAGGCTGGCTGTGTATGGAGCAGGTCCCCCATGTCTAGGCACTTAGTGCCATGATAGTACACGAAATGATGGACGAGGCGAAGGTACGTAATCACTATGTCTAGCTTGTCCTTCTCCTCTGGAAATCTCTCCTGGACCTGCTGAGCAGCGTCGGGAAGGGAATGAGAACGCAGCACGTGGACATTGGAATAAACTTTACGTCAAAATGACGGATCAAGGACGATACGCTTATGAGCATGAGCCGACCACGAAAGGCAGATATGATAGGGTATCGAAGGGGACTTCACCCATAGCGATGGACGTAGAATGTAATGGGGTTATACCGACAAGCCTAGACTGGCGAACATCGCCCCCAGCTAAAAGGGTTTCCTAAAAGCAACTAGCAAAGGGGAAAGAGATGCCTACCTCAGCCGACTCTAGCAGAGCCCTGATCCCGTATGTTTTACAGATATCCTCCTCTTCTCCATCCGGAAGTTGCAAACCCTCCACTGTGAACCTATAGACATCTAGGGCCTCAGCAAGTGCGGTGGCTTGCTCCAGGTCCCATTGGACTCGGGTTGGAAGGGACATGAACGACGGAGTCAGGATTGGGGCTCGGTAGCGATGCTGGTAAACCTGGGGGCCAGCACAGAGTAATCAGCTCAGAAGACTGTAGGACGTAGCGAACACATGCGGGGTTTGGACTTCTTCCAAAAGTAGCAATAGCGAACACAGGGAAATCTAAGACATGTCGACATCCTGGCCGTGGTCAAGATTATTAGAGGCACTTCTACCTGAAGCCTAAATGGCACAGGAACATCTTTGATAAACTGATTGTTGACCGCCTTCATGGCTTCCTCAGCTTCCTCCTTCGTATTATAGACGATCCACCCACTACGCTCGAAGTCATGGTGGGCCTTCTTGGCCGGATCTGAGAGGAACAAGTCACGGTACGGGCCTCCCTACATTAGACAAGACTGGATGTCAGTACTATGCAGACGAAGATAGCCTGAAAGTTCGTCTTTGGACTAAAGCTGTGACTGATAAGGCACGGCCAGGTCCAATGAACTGACCACAGGAAACACATGACAACTGCTATAGCACATGAAGAGTAAAGTGGAGGTGAGAATGGAACTGCAAGGTGAAAAAAGCATCTGAGTCTGTCCGTATCTTCCCTTTCTGCTTTCATAGAGGGCACTTACCTCGCCAACAGCAGATCGCAGAGGCGCTTCAGGACATGAGCATGGCACTCTCTTGATGTAGAGCAGCGTTGTATCATCATCCAGGGCATAGCTTCCCTTGCCGCTTTCCCTTGGTTTTCCTTCTAGAGGTTTTGTTGTTTCAGGGTCGTCCAAGCAGGGCTGGAACTCGCCTGAGAGTATCTGGAAGAGCAACATAAGCACCTTGTTCATTCAAGAGTGGCCAGATAGAGCTCGCAGAAGAGCCTGCCTGCAGCTAGATTATAGACTTTTGATACATGTAGCACCAGAGCATCCAAGCAATCGTCCTCGACCCTACTCTTCTTGGCATTCTCTTTCCTTCCTCTATGGGCACGCAGACCTACCTTCTCCTTCATAACCTTAGCTTGCATGGCTGATCTTTTGGTTAAATCCAGCTGATATTCCTTGTGTATGAGAGGAGAATAGCGTTGGCGGAGCCATTCCTCATCTTTGTGGTCTGCGAAGAAAGCCTCTGCTAACCTCTGCATGTATCGCTTTCTATATTCCTCATAGCGCTTCTGATACACTTCAGGAGAGTTTGAGTCGTCTTGCCTCATCATAAACTGCTTATATGTCTCCATAGGTTCCATACGGCGGACGTGAGATGTAGGTTCCGGCCTATCAGAATCTTTAAAGTCTCTGCCTCGGCCGCGGTCTGGACCTCCATGGAAGTCATTTCGGCGGTCATCAAAACGTGAGCCAGGATAGTCTCGGGGACCGCGGAAGTCCGGTCCTCTTCTTCGAAAGTCCCGGTCTCTGGAGTCCCTAGGGAAGCGCCCTCTTCCTCTTCCATTCCACCGGCCGCCTCCTCCTCGATCGTGCCGCTCACTGAAGCTGTCGCCCCGCCGCCGAAAGCGGTCTCGACCATGAAAGCGTTCGCGGTCGCGGTCTCCTCGCGCCCCTTGACCTCTATCCATCCTATCGTCCCGAGAAGGGCTTCGTCCGTCCCTGTCTCCTGGGCTTCCCCCTCGATCTCTACTGCGACTTCTGTGAAGAACTACTTAAGGGATCATAGCAATGGAGCGGCTCGAAAGCTAACTCATACCTTCTCTCCTCTGGCTCGCCATCAGTTCTCTCCTAGTGAGTACCAGCCGTATTCGATAGCAGTTGCCGTAAGAGTCTGGAGGTAGCAGTGACTTTAAAGCTCCATACCTTTGCAAACTTCTCCCTTCCCCTGGCTTCTGAATCCGAGACATCCTCTTCTCTCGCATCCTGCGATTTCATAAAGGAGCGATATCAGTTGAGCTAGCAATCCTGCTCCTGCGCCACAGACTCACCATGATTTAGCAGGTACCTAGCGGACCGTTTTGGCAATCCTCCCGCCTCTAGATGGTAGCTGCTGAAGGTCCGAACGGACAAATCAGATGATCAGGAACCGATTAAAGAGCGGCAAGCGAAGGGGCAGTGAAGAAGATGAATGGCATGAGCGGGTGTGAGGAGGTAGCGACAGCAGCTTGACAAACAAGCATCATACATTCTGCAGCGTGCAGTTTGGATCCTATCCGCCGTCCAGTATGGCCCTTTCTTCTAGCTTCTGGTCTCAGCACCGACGATGCCTTCTCTCTGCTGCCCCTATGTTGCCTGGATGCCTCCTCGCGCGCAGCAGAGTTTGGATCAGCATCCACACCTGCGCTCTTGGCAGTGCTTTCTGCCTGCCTCTAACTTCACACAGAGAAGCTCTGGGTCAGATATCCAAGATAATGCTCGTAGGCGAGAGAGAGGAGGGGAAGGAAGGACGAATCGATAATCTTTTCTGTCAACTGGAAGCCTTGGACCTCTGTGGTCACCACAAGGGATAGCGACAATATTCACAGTGAAATAATGAATATCCACTCCAGTTGTCACGGATCTGTCAACAATACGGCCAAGAGAGGAGTGAGCTGGCAAAATGTTGCCTGTCTACCGTCTCAGGGACAAAGTTACCCTAATGTTGACAATAACAGTGTCAAATAAGGTCATTTGTGTGGTGAAAAATTATTAACTATTCATACACTCTAACTGTACTTGGTACTTGAGCACACCCAGAGTTAGAGAGACATGGATAATCGATTCCCGATAACTCAATAACACCTCGACATGAGTTCAGAAGATCAGATCTGCGGTCCGTTATGGCCTGGACCTCAAGAGAAGCGCACAAGTGCAACTTCCCGGCCCTCAGATGTCCAGTGGCTGCCCTCTCGCTTGGCTCGCTCGCTCTGACTCCTTGGCCGCAGTATGGCCACCGGGATAAGCGGAAGCTGAATGTCAACTAGGAACCAGGCCAGGGCTTACAGAGCTGATAACAGTATATGATACCATCCAGTGATTCAGGCTTTTTGGAGGCAGTAGGTCCTCAATGCTCCATCGTCTCCTCCATTACTACGGTGCCCGCTGCTGGAGGTCAAGTGATACTTAGTAGTTCTTCTTGCTGAGCTGCCTTTGGTCAGTCAGTCAGAATGGACGAAAGGCGGAAGAGCCCAAGGTGCCCAAGGTATTCTTCGCCAAACTGAACCCACACTTGGACACGGCGACAGCCAAAGCTTGTGTAAGGTCTTCACGACATGGGTGGCAGCTGGTCGGATTCCGCATCCGCCTTGGTGCAGAGCGTCTTTAGTACCATAGCCAATGCCAGAAATGGCATACATCCAGCGAAAGAGGGAACAATAGGCTACCAGGGCAATACCATTACGGGGTTAGCCGTAACAGCGACCATATCGGCCCTGTCCATTGCCGTGACATCCGTGATCCTCCACTCAGCAGTACACAAGGTATCCAGAAGGTCTGGAAGAGGCGATGATGAAGATGGAGGAGAGAATGGGGAGGTGAGTATTTTCTTTCCTTCATTCAAAGTATTGGCAGTCCCAAGTCGACCTCCCCGTCTCTGGTGCCACCAATGCCTTCGAGGTCTGACTCTGATTCTGTCTCTTTCTTCTTTCTCCATATGCATAGCTCACCAAAAGAGAAGAACAGCTCGAAAAGGAAGCATTGCACTTATTACCGCTATTTAAAAAGGAAAAACCCCCTCTTCCTTATTCAGAGAGGCATAACCTCTCTACCCGGACGTTGCATACCTCAATGCCTTTAGAAGCACTCCCTCCAAGTGGCCCCTCGAAGGAAGTAGGACCAAAGAACAAGAGAGACCGCAGACATGAAGGACGACTAGATAACTCCCCACGCATGAAAGTATCATATGAGGAGAAGCGAATGAGAGGACGAAAGAAAGAAAGAATTGGAAGGTTCGGTGAAGGCAGGAGAGGGAGAAGAGTTCCGACAGCTGATTCAGAGGAGCCATGGGGTCAGAGTAATACAAAGGCAAAGCGAAATGGGGAAGGGATCAAAGCTGCTCATACGGATAGAGCCAAACCCCTTAGAGCCGAAGAGATTCTGACTCCCTCCACCCAAGCCTCAAGGACAGCATGTGCCAGCGAACAGCCTCTGAAGACCTTAGAGGAAAGTAAAGTACAGATGACTGGAGCAGCAGCGACTGGCGACCCTAAAGAATATAGGACAAAGCTGACAGGCGCTCCGGCCGCAGATCTTAGTAGGCTACGGAGGAACAAGGCGACCTCCTGGCCTCGTCTCTTTGATACAGCCGTAAAGTCAGTAGACCTAGGCCTCCCTGCTCCTTTTCCGCTTTCCTCGAAAAAGATCGGCAACATTGACCCACATCAAAGGAGAGTGAGCGAGCGGCAACTTCTGACGCTGACACTCTCTTGGAAGCGCTGGGCTCAGTACATGCGCTCAAAGAGGCAGTATTTCGTTCTGAGAAGGGAGGTGGAGGCGCTCCTTGCGGAGGGGAGTAATTGCTCATCTCCCTCCTCCTCGGATGGGAGAGACTATAGGACTAAAGCCCTGATGAGTGGCTCGTCTCTCCTCGTCAGCAGAAAGGAGAACATGATGCGTTTGCTTAATAAGCGGATGGTTGCTGTTTTGGCCAATTTCATTGCACTCTGGTGGCTGCAACACCAAACGTCAAGACTGGCAGGGAAAAGGAGGGAAAGATTGATGGTAGGCAAAGCAGATGGAAGAGTCACATCTGGGGAAGCAGTTCGGCAGGAGACGGAGTCTTCCTTACTCCTTAGACAAGAGCCAGAAGAGAAGCAAAGAGATAAGGCTAGCGGTAACCACCCGACACCTGGGGTTCAAGGGTCTGAGTTTGACACAAAGAGAAGTGTATCAAAACTCTACTCTCCCCAGCTATCTCAGTTATCGAGTCGAGGTCACCAATTTCCTGATCTGAGGCCGACCCTGAAGCAAGACCGAAACTGGAGAGAAAACCTCCGACTCAGCGCCATTAAAATACAAGCACTGGTTCGACGCTATCTGGCTAGAAGGAACCTGGAGAGGGCCAAGCGCGAGGTGCATGTCCATCCCTTAGTTCTCCCCCATAACATTCTACCTTTTCTGCCTCGGCCTTAATGCTCGGCGCTTTTTCAGTATAGCCCTCCCAACCTCGACGAGATAAGGGTTTGAGCGCTACCTCTATTTCCTGGTTCCTCACCCCTGGTGCCTGCCTTCTCTTCTATCTTGATCTATTCCCGCCGGGATCTCTTACGCATCTCATCTTCCTTTCTCTTAAGGTGGCGACATCGCTCCGAGCAAAAGAACCATCAACTGCTGAGGCCGCTGAAGGGACAAATACTACTCTGGTACGACGAAAGAAGCTGGTCCTCGTTCCTGAGCTTGTCATTGTGTTAAGCCCCTGGACTGAGTCTGCTCGTAGTCGCTTACATTGAAAGAGAGCTAGTTCTCTGTACCGTTTGAAAGCATTCTCATCCCTTGGCCTCCTGCTCACCTGCCTGCTCATTTGCTTTGCAGATCGCTAGTGCGTTAGACGAATTTTCGACGAGCCAACGAGGAGACGTGAGATTCGTCAGACCTGCAACACTTGTCATACCTAACTCTGAGGGCCTCTCCGGCCATATAAAGGTGGCTACTCTATAAGTCAAGAGAGTGTCTTTGTACCTGTTGCTTTTTCCGCTTCTCAAGCCTTGCTTCAGCATGTCGTAAAGTTCGTTCTCTTCACTAACTGTGCCGCCGTACAGGATGACCATCCACGCACAGAAGAGAATGGACTTCACGGCACTTCGTCTCCTAAGGAAGCTGCGTCCGGAGACATGAATGGTGGTTCACCAATCTCAACGGCAGGCAAGGCTCAGCATCGACGAGTCTTGGTAAGATGAAACTTAGTAGTCACCCGTGGAGGCGAGTTCTGTCTTATTGTCACAGTTGGCTCTACTAGCACTTCCTTCCGCCTTCTTGATAGGGTCCTATCTGCTTGAACCACCCCTCTCTCTCCGCCTCACAGCTCTTCCTCTTTCTCTATTTCTTCCTCTTTCTCTCTCTTTTTGAATGTGTCTCTCCCTCACACACACCCTCATTTCTGTCTCGGTCTCTAGACAAACTAATTCTTACCAGATACCTATCATCCAGAGACCTTTAACTGCTGCTTTCTTATGTTTACTTGCTGTTCCCTGGTATTATTTAGGGGATCATTAGGAACGCCCCTCAGAGGAAAAAGCAACAGCAACAGTCCTCACCGTCCTCTCTCTCCATGGCCCGGCGTGAGTTCTATCAGAAGAGAGTCGACGCTGCGGTCAAAGTACAAAAGTGGTGGCGAAGGGTAAGGAACAAAAAGGAAGCTGCGGGTCATGGGGGCTCGATGCTGGCAAACTCTTTCCCCTCTTCTCTGCTCTTTCTCCCTCTTCTGCGAGTTCTCTTTTTCAGGAATGCGACTTGTCCGGAAGGTCCACTTCGTGTCGTGATGTGACAAATGACGTTTGCTCTGACAATCGCTCTTTTCAGATCCAGCTGAGGTCTCAGCTCTCTTTCTACCAGCTATTTATAAGGATGAGGGAGGTCGCACGAGTTCGCAGCCTTCGTACGCCTCAGGCTGCCCTGCAGGTGTCTCAATTCAAGCTCCTGACTGCCAGGCACTATCATCAGCGGAGAGCAGCCAAGAGGTTGGTCTTTAGATTGCTGTGCTTAGACCTACCGCAGCGCTTTGTGATGTGGCTTTGCGAGGTGGCTCTCGTTTTTCTCTATAGCGTCACCGCATTTGGTTTGGGAAGACAGCTGACAGATAACCCTTTTTCCACAATCTTCTATTTCAACTACGCCATCTAAGACTTTAGACAAAATACTCTGCCTCACAACTGATAGCATTCCACTCACGTCGTTTCTCTATCGTCAAGACTGCAGCAGTGTGCTACATCTGCCATTTTTCTCTCAGGATGGTGGGTGAGGCAGAAGAAACGAAGAGCCGCGGTCACTCTGCAAAGCTGGTGGCGTGGGATTCAATCTCGGGCTCTCACTTCTTACCTCAGAGCGAGCTTCCAGGCTGATACGAAGTATAGGAAAGCTATGGCCGCGACAAAAGTAGGGTGACCCGCTTCCTGTCATTAAGTCTGCCTTGAACCCTAGTTCCCTTTGGACTCTTGCACTTTATCTCTACCGTCCTATTGTGGATCTGTGTGTTTCTCTTTTGAGGTATCTCTCCTCTATCAACATCCTGAGTGCCTCTCGAAAGTTCGGAGGCTACATCTCTCTGCCATTCCTTTCAGCCTTTACATCTGCCGCTTTTTGTTCGATCGACCTTCTGTCAGTCGCCGCGTACTCATTAGCATTGTGACAGCTCTATACATCCTTTAGCTACTTGCGCAGTCCTGGAAATTCAGATGGTATCTGCTTCCCATTGTTAATATTTCTCTCCTTGTCTCTGATCTTTCCAGCTGCAGCGGTGGTGGCGTGGGCGAGTCTTCCAGGACAAAGTCTATGAGCTGTGCCAGCGGAAGAAAGAGGTAGAGACAGAGAGAAAATTCTGTCCAAGCAATGAAATGGGGTCCCTCATCACTGTCGTTGGTCTGAGAAGAACCTTCCAATCTTGTCAAACGAATCTTGCCTTGCCTTTCGCTTCATGGTGCTCTGCGCCGTTATTTATAAAAGCCAAGGACTTTGGATCCATCATGTTTGCCGCCGTCCTCTCCTCTTGTCTTATGTATACTGCTTCTTATCCGTCCCAGCTAACTTGTACTCCCAACTACCCTTCTACTTCGGCTCGTCCTTGGCCGCTTACAGAGCTTAATTAAACTGCAGAGCTGGTGGCGGGGAGTCCGAGCGCGAGCAGAAGCCTTGTACCTCATACACCATAGAAACTCACTTCGGAAGCTTTTGGAGCTCGCCCCCATCGTGACAGCAAGTGGCTCAGAAGAAAAATCGGACACAAGTGCAAATCCAGAAGCTCGACTTCAATCTAACCAAGAAGAGCAAGGAGACCCAGCTCAGGAAGATGGCAGACACTCAGTCTCGCACAAGCTTCACCATCCGCCGCCCACGATCTCTTCTGCTCAGTCCGCTGGCTCTCAAGCAGCCTTAATAATAAAAAGACTGAGAAGACAGCGCCAAGACTTCGAGCACAGAATGAGAAAGAGTACGAGACGAGAGGGCCCACATCAGGAGATAGAGCGCTCTCACGGCGTCAAGTCTTCTGAGAACAATCGAGAAATTACGAAGGACAGGAACGCAAATTATGAGAAGAAGGTACCTGAGGGAAGATCCGCAAGCCTCTTACGGTCTACTTCGGGAGACAAACTGCTCAGCAGCAAACTCTTTGCATCAAGAAATCAGCCAGCAAGAGAGTATAGGATCTCAGACGGAGTCGGGGATAAGCCTGAGGACCGTAACATCGACGAGGACAAAGGGATAAAGCTTCTAGGGCAGGGCAAAGATTCAACTACTCTGTCCAAAGATGCAATGACGGGGCCCGAGGACAACAAGGAGGAAGACATTATCGCAGAAGCCGCAACCAATCTAGCTAAAGCCGAGAAAAGGAAACAACGAATGCGACGCAATCTTCCTTCAGTCCTACGTGCCAGAGAACTTCAGCAAGTGGAGGCCGCTATGAAGTAGAGAGTAGCTGTGTTAGTTAGGATTCAACCTCTTTCAAAGTGCCACTGCATAGGGCATCAAGCAGTCGTCCACCATTGAAGTGTAGGTGGCTTTTTAGAAAGCAGAAGCAAGGGTCACCATGCTCAGTTCAGGAGCTACAGAGAGTACTTGGCATCGAACCGGAAAGCCAATGCCAACGATAGGCATCTACTACGGCAGTCCGGAGTATGGGTATTTGGTGTGGTGCTTGTCTCCCCGGTTTGTGGCAGCGAGCGTGCCACTTCGTACCATGCCATTTTCTGATGAAGAAATAGATTGCGGCCATTCACACCTTCTTTTCCTTCTATTTATGACTCTCTGTCCCAAGACAACCGGCCAGTATCGTTCGAGAAGTCGATCTTATTGCTTTAGAGGAAGGGTAGCAGCGGGCTCTTGTGCCATTCCTTCATTATCAATATTATACAGCAACAAATTCATACATCCGCGAGTGTTGGGCCTATACTACCGACGGCCTTGGCTGGTCTTCGGCTTTTCTTTCTGCTCACGACTTACAAGAGCTGCAGGCTTAGGCGCGGAGTGTGACGGCGAGGACGATTCCTTCACGTCCAACGTCCAGTCCTCGTCCTCCTCGAGCGCTAACAAATCTTCTTCTGTCAACTCAATCCCCTCATAGTCTTCAGTGGGGCAGATGCACACAAGAAGGAGTCAGTGAATCTGTACCGGTTTCAGCTGTCCAAGTACCATTAAAGTACCAGTAGCAACATAAAACGAAAAGAGGACGACAGGCTTGGAAAAGATGACCAGCGCCATGCGATAGCCTCACCTCCGTCATCTGGAAGCGGATATGCATCCAGAAACTCATCATGCGTCATTCCTTCGCATAAGTCTACCCCATCCCTCATCTTGCTCCAGTGCTCCTCTAAGTTGAGAGCCTTCCTCTTCCCTACAATACGAAAGAGTCTTTAGTCGCTACATTTCTACCTCGGTCCCCTCCATCCTTTTGCCCTCCTCATCTCAATTCGTACAGAAGGTTAACGTCCTCAACATACGCTTCCCCGTCAATTCCCAACTCTCTCTTGCTTACTGGCATTGAAAATCTGAACCACTAAGTTTCCGCAATCCACGATCATCCAGTCATCGCAATCTCGTCCTTCCACTCCTGGATTCATGCCCACTGGGCGAATACGCCGAGCCTTGAGCTGGCACAGATCACAGTTGAGATATCGGTACGTAAGTATGGTGGAGAGTCGGCGATGCCCTTCCGCACGGGGAAAGGAAATGTTACAGTCATTACACAGAGAGTATTCGCAAATTAGATAGCACCATCACTGCTCTCAATGAGAGTAACGTCGCTCAAACTGCAGTCACAACCACCTACCGCATCTACGAGCATATCCGCCATTCTCATCAGATGCAAATGGCTGTTGCCAGTGACAAAGATCATTGCGTCGGCCAGATTTGAACGGCCTGTGAGATCAAGGACAAAAATGTCTTGGCCATTCTCCTTTTCAAGTGCATAGACCACCTCCTCCGCAGTCAGGGGCACCCTAACACCAAGACAGAAATGAGAACACATGGTCAAAGTCAATCTATGGAGGAGGAGGCTGCTGGCGATAGGTCCCAACAAGCAAGGACAAGCTGACTTGAGAAATACTAGAATGAGTAGATGAGCCTGATCCGCGTTGTCGGAGCACAGCGCCCGATGACAGTAGGGGACAGATTATCTTGCCTTTGCATGCAGTGGAAGAAAAGCCATGCAAGCTATTCAAGGGCAGAGGCCATTTACTAGTAACCAGCAAAGGCTAGGCAGTAAAGAAGGGAGAATGCAACCCAGTAAGAGCAATAAGAGAGATGGACGACCATGGGAGCGAGGAAGAAAGAAGAACAGAAGGGCAGGCACTAATACTTAGGAGGTGTGTGCCTGCATCGCAAGACGTAAAATGAAGCTACTAGACGAACCTCATCTTCACTTCAATCCAGTTCTTCCGCGTCTTGCTCGGAGGTTGCCACATTGCATCCTTCTTTGTAGTATCGTTCTTTTTAGTTGACGAACGTCGACTTGGAACTGGAAGATTATCGTAATCGTTAAAGTTTCTTGGAGCCGCAGGCCCCACCAACATCAGCACCAGCTTATCATAGGCGCGAGCTGCGTCTTCCTGTTGGGATAGAGAAGAAGGAGTTAGCAGGCTAAGCATTGAAGCAATATTGATTGCAAAAACAGGGGAACAGGAAGGAAGCTCCTGAGCCAGGCCGGAAGAGGAGGAAGTTATAGCGCGAGACTTCAGGTCCATCAATTGAAGAAGAAGGATAGATGAGGGCAAAAAGGAAAGGACAGGATTCGCAATACGAAGGAGGAGAGATAGAATGAAGATCTATTCCTTGGATAGAGATTAAATTAAGGACGAGCGGCTTCGGCATGCAGAAGGGGCATGCTTGCAGTGGATAACAATACAGCAAAGCGTGTTACCTCTGTCCAATGAAGTCCTCCGTCCACTTCTGTCCCATTTTCCAGCTTCAGTTTTGCTCTCCACTTCTTCATCTGTCCTTCTTCCTTTGTCACGCCTAATAGTATCCTCTTTGATGTGGTCGTGCTGTTTCTTTCATGTTCACCCGTAGCGAAGCCCCTTGATGGTGCTATGGAGCTGAAGAGTATCCCATCAATCAGGCAAGGGTGGCCGTATAACGGAAACAGACAAAGGTCCTGCCTACCTTGGTGTGTTCGAGGAAAAGGAGATTTCTAGGAGCCTTCTCCTCAGCGGAAGTAAAGCAGCTCGGCTAACCGCGGGACGCGGACGGATGACGCAGCGTTTCAAAGCAGTCGCCATTGTCGATCGAACTCTTGATCACCAGCTGAGGTGAACAGCGGCAAGGTACTTTAATGGAGATGCCTACAATGTCCCACCAGGAGATAGCCTATGTTCGTTGATGTGGGCCGCAGACAAGTCTTGGACTAAGTGCCTTTCCCAGGTCAGCGATACACAGAGTGACAAGGTAGGCTGACAGCTACTATGCGGCAGTCAACTGAGCTCTTTCTCTGTGTGTCAACGGAAGAAAGAAGACGTAACTACACCGCTCTGGAGATCTCTAATAAACCTTGGGGTTGATGGGGCAGAGCAGTGCGATTCTCTGCCGCTTCATCTCTCCCAAAAGGCCTGAAAGCTCTTCTTCTCTCTCGCTCCGCCGCCTCCGTCCAGAGTGTCTGTCGATAGTTTGGCTGTTGCCTTTCTGATTGATGGTGTCAGCCAATGGGTCAGAGACCGGTAACGGCAAGGCAATCCTTGTTACGTACGTTAGCGGTCTGCCGGACGTTTCGATTAAGGTGAAAGGTATCAAGAGGTGGCGTCCCTCCTCCAGTGTCCTTTCAACCTACATGCCTCTTTATCTCTCTCTTTCTCTCTCTCTCTCTTCCTCTCTCTCTCGTGAGCTTCCTGGCTCTTCTCACGTTTCTCCCTCTGTCTCTTCTTCTCTCCGAGTTATGTCCCAGTCTTTCTCCCTGCGATCTCTCCCTCTTTTCTCTGTCTCTCTTTCATCTCTCTCTCGGATCATCGCGGCACCAGGACCTATGTACTTGTACTATCACTGGGTTTGGCCGCGGTGGCCTGCCGACGCCTGCCGACTGGCCTGCTCGACGATTTCCTCCTCCTGGTGCTTTGCCAGTCCTCGCGGCCATTTGTCAGTCATCGTCCCAGCCAGGACAGTCTCTATCAACTTGAGCAAGACGCAAAGACGGTGAGCAGAAAGGTGACAATGCATCTGGGTAAAGCGAACAGAGATGGTGGAAGGAGGAGGACTTGTCGGCACTTGATTTAGGCGAAGAAGGATAGAAAGTAAGTGAGGAGGAAACAAACATTAGCCACTTCATATACTCACTCTGACTTTTCGGCCTTGCCACTGTTTCTTCTTGGTTATCCCTGCTCCTCGTTACGTCATCCTGTTTGACAATTAAAGATAAGCGGCAAGAGACTGGATTAAACAGTCAAATCCACACTTCGCATTTTCTCTTCATCATTTGTCCTCTTCTTACCTCGTCTATCATCAGGTACTTCTTCGTAGAAGAGTCCATCGTCAAAGGTTCTACTTGCTAGAACCCATAGACGAGAGGTACCATGATAGCTGCAGGAGCAGAGAAGAGACAAAGTGGCTCAGAGAAAGGAGGAGGAGATGTAGAGGCAATGTCCAACACGGAGACGAGGCCGCGCAGCAGGTCGCGAGCAACTAGCAAATCCATTGAGTTTAGGGCACCTGACGCCCTGGGAGGCGGCGTTCTACCTACTTTCTTCGCCGATGCATCCTTTCCGCCCCTTCTTCATTCTCTGTGTTCGGATCCCCGCAATCCTCCCAGCTACCTTCCTCCATCTCAGTCTATTGTATGGAAGAGACCGCATGAGATCAGTGAGGGCGCTTGTCTGTTTGAAGGTAATTGCAAGGATGACCTTCTCATGCTCTCTCCTGTTTCTCCGTCCTCGTCATCGCAGTTTCCATGATAATTCCTTCATCTGTTGTCATCCATTAAGGGTTAGTCCTCCTCTCAGAAGCCCTCTCAACGTCCGTCTGCTCTTATTATAGTGGTCCTCTTCCAGACGACTCAGTAGTCAGCACTCCTTGATGTCCCTGCCTGTCTGCTTTCCTTGTAGGAGAGTATCACCGCAGCCGCTTGGCGTTGGGATTGGAGCCCAGCGCTGCCGCCGTTATAGGGGTGCTTGGAGCTATCACCGGACATCCATTGAACTTGATTGAAGAGATCCTCCTCTCTACCCCTTCCTCAGTGTTGTCCGAAGGATCTATTTCCTGCAGGTTCTTCAATGCAGGGGCTTGGGAGGAGGTAGTCACCGACAGCCTGCTGCCATGCAAATTGGAGGCAGAAAACGGCAAATTGACACCGGTAACGAAGAGGAGGAAGTAGCTGATAGGCGCCTAGTTGGATGTTCTGCTGTTCTCGCTTTTCCTATTCTTTTCTCTTGCCTCTAGTGCCCAGATAACTCTTCTATACAGTTGCCCTGCTGCTTTACTGTCAGACACTACAATCCTGGTCTACCTTCACCATTTGAGCGCAAAAGAGATTCTCCTTGGCATGACTCTATGTCATCTCCTACCTACCTCCTGTCCATCGCAGAAGATAGCCTTACGATCATCATTTCCCTTCCTTCTTCCCGGATATCTCATTGCTGCAGCTCTTCTCGCGCTGCGTCATTCAATCAGAATTCTGGCTCCCATTGATAGAGAAAGCGTTGGCAAAGGCTCTAGGCGGGTATGAGGCAGTTTTGGCCCTGGGAACAGCAGAGGCCCTAACATGCCTTACTGGCGGAGCGGTACAGACCGTGGACCTGACAGAACCCAGAATCAAGGAGATGCTGTATGTGAGATATGTGTAACATCTATCAGGGGTTCAAAGAGAATTGTAAGAAAGGAAAGAGAGACGGGCATAACGATACGCGTAGTAGAAAGAAGAGGATCAGGGAAGACCAACCTCATAATCTTGCTTACTCTTCGTTACTAGTCCTTCCGTGGCTCTGGCTGTAAGACCTCTTCTTGTCTCCTGTTGCATATGAAATGTCGACAAAGTTGCTTGCAGCTCTGGAGTCGCTGACTCCTCTCTATCCTTTCTGAGCGTTGTTGCAAACTCTCTTTCCGGCCTTCCGATGGTTGACGGTTTTATCATACTGTCTCCCATTGTTTGCCTCGTTCTACTCGCTGTAGGATAACCAAGGAACTCGTGTCAGAGCTCGAGAATCGGCTTGAGGCCATGGATCTTATCCTCGCAACTAATCCACAGAGTGAGAGTCTCTCGCCCCTCTCTTCCTCTCTTCTTGGAGATGACTTTGACGGCATACTACCGAACAGGCCTTACCACGTAGTCAATGTAGGCATAACAGCCCGGATCTTCTATCACTGAAGTTTTCTTTTTGTCTTCGTCGGTGGTTGACATGGCTTGTTATTGGCCTCTAAAGATCCCCTCTAGACACCTCAGTACCTTTCACGATCTTTAGGCACCACGTTCCCATTCTTGATCGCCCAACGTCTCGCTCAAGCTCTTTTGTTCCTCGGTCCATTTTTCAGGTAAAGACGTTTGGAAATCATCGTTTCGTACGGTTGCGGAACGTTTACGCCGAAGGAGGCTGGCGAGGGATGTGGTGTGAGGGCGACCCTGCCTGGGGAAACTTTCCAGACATTGCCCATGAGCTGCAGGGAGGTTAGTCGGGGCGAGACAACATGAATTTGTCGGGCACAGGAGTAAAAGTGTCAACAAGAAGGGTGTAGAGTAAATGTCACTGCACCAACAAGGGGAAAGGCGGAGCATATTAGAGGATTGTTCCGGACAAGTAAGAGGGAAGAAGCAGAGAGAGAAGGAAAAGACGTGCTTTTCATGTGGCCTCCTCTTGATGACTCTTTCATGTCTGACATTGTTACGCCATCACTTAATGTCCTCCCTACCACTTCGTTTCATCTGCATCCACCAGGGGACGAGGGCGAGATTGGCAATGACAAGAGCTCTTCTTCAGTCCCCTCTCCTTCCTCTATGAAGGTGGACACGGCGAGCCCAGGAGCTTCCTTCTGGATGACATGGAACGACTTCTGTTTGCATTTTGGAACGCTGCATATCTGCAGGATGTTCAGAGACGGGAGCTTCATTCAGTATGCAGTGAATGGGGAATGGAAAGGACGAACGGCGGCAGGAGGGCCAACGAAAGCCTTTTCCTCGTCTGTTTTTTCTTCCTCGCTGGCGTCGAACGCACTTCCTCCATCTCTCCTTGGAGGAGCTGGAGGAGGGCGACCCATGCGCCCCACGTCCCGCCTCATGTCTGAAGCAATGAAGGACTCGCTACTCCCTGTAGGTGGCGCAGGAGCATCCTCAAGCAATAATAGTAACTCCCAGGAGTTGCCTTCTCCCTTGACCCCTCATCAAAGGTGAACTAACTAACACTGCTGCTTGGTCTCTCCACTGGTCTTTTGTCTCGCTTCGGTCGTCATCCTGACGGCCGTATGGAATGATCTTCTTCTATGCATCTTTCGCTCGAATAACATTGTGACCTGTTTCAGCATGAGGCAACTTCATGCCTGGGGTGCTTGCCAACATGGGGTGTCATTGCTCTGTTAGCTGAGTAGTATGGCCCTTCTGGCTTCAAGCGCTCTTACTTTTTTGGCCTTTGACCCCCATAAATTGCTTTCCTGTCCGCAGCCTCTCTCTATATATCGCGTTGGCGCGCCCGTGCGCTCTCCTCGTTTCTCTCTCTCTTCTCTCTCACTTTTTTTCGTTTAACTTTCTTGCTTTCTCCTCTGTTACCTTCCCATCGCCTCGTTTGCCTGAATGGTCTCACAGAGACGACAAGAGAAGTGTACCATTTGCTTATCCTGTAGTTGATGGCTCGGCGCCAGTGCAAACCGCGAAAGGAAGACACTTCACTCCGGACGGTGAGTCCCGATGGTTCTGCAACCCTCAGTACCGGATCGCTCCTATGAAAAAGGCAGCCACAGTCTTTATCTCTCTGATCCAGCACAAGAGAGGGCGAGGAGACCGAGACGAGGACAAGCGGTCAAGAGGAGGAAGAGAGAATAACAGCTACATCACCGTAGGCTTTACTGTGCATGAAATGAGAGAAGGTAGCGCTTACAGGCATGGTGGTAAGGGAAGAAATAAAGGAGAAGATGAAACAGAAGTAGGGAAGAGCAGCCAACAAGGAAAAGGGGGAACAGAACGTGACGGAGTAGCACGAGAAGGAGAAGACAAATGGATGAAGCGCAGTCACATTATGGAGTGCGCAGAGGTTATTGCTGACTCGGCACTTCATCGGTATGCACCTCGTCGGCCGCTGGCCGAGGTCACGAGCGAGGGGATCCTTCTCTCTCCGTCAAAGTCTTACATAATTGTTCCCTGCACCAAGATTCCAGGTGTTGAGAGGAAGTACACCCTTCGAATCTTTTCTACCAGGGAGCTCTTAGTAGAGGAGCTTCCTCCACTCTCTGTCAGTGTGTGCTCCGGACGATGGGAAATGACGGACGTCGTGGAAGCCTCTGGAGGACCATTGTTCCCTCTTCCTTCTTCTAAGCAGATGAACCGGTTAGGGAGCACCTTTCATCATGTCTCTCCATCAATCCCCTCCTTAGCGGGAGCTCCTGCCTCGCCGTCAAATCATGGACCCTCTGCTCCCGCAGGAGGGGAAAGCAGGGCTCCTCCTTCCCTTCTTACCAGATCTCCCACAAACAGTCATCTTTCTCCTCACGAGGGGCTAGTAGTAGAAATCTCCTCATCTCTCCCGCCCTCGTCTGCCGGGTCGTCCAGAAACCTGATGGGCCGACTTAGTTCTATTGGCTCTGCTCTTCCTCTGCCAGCGGCGTCTGCCAGAGCTTCTACACTACCCCCTCTGCACGATGTAAATGCAGCAGTGGCAGGAGCTGACTTAGAGAAGAGCACAGGAGGGGGAAATGAAGGAAGAGGTTCTCTGTCCGATAACTTTCAGTGGGCTATCAATCCTCAGTTCCTTCTTACCTTCGAAGACTTACCAGAACCGCTCAGCAAGGACCCTTCTGGAGCTAAGCACTCCTCACTTGAGCAGCAGGAAGATCAAGCCAACAAGGAGAGAGAGAACAATAATAATGACCCTTCATCTCTACCCTCATCAAGCAGTCCTTCTCGAGGCAATAACGCTCCTTTAGTGCACACTCGTGAAGACGCGCGAAGCCTGCAAGGCAAGGCAGAGAAGGCAGCGAGAAACATCCAACAGCTCTCTTCTCTGATTATCTCCTCCTCCTCCGCATCACCTTCCTCATCCAACCACCACCTGCGAGCGAAGCAAATGAGGGCAACGTTGACGGAGCCTCTTCCCACAGTGGACGTTAAAATTGTCCTGCGACGCTTAGAAGGAAGCTCTTCTTCCTCTCAACCTCATGCTTCAATGCCCACATCACCTAATAGCAAGAAACTCGTAAGACAGAACACGAACAGAAAGGCTTCGGTGGAGAGCAGTAGACATGCTCTGACTCCATCCCATAGCAGAGCAGGAGCTGGAGGAGTAGCAGCAACAGGGCAGGACAATGCAAAGATTGGCTTTGTAGTCGTTCGCACGGTAAGGAACAAATGAAGTAGAGATGTTGGGGAGGTTTATGGATAGTCAATACATCCACTTTAATTTGGCCGGTGGGAGTCCTAGTAGGGACATTGTTCTATCGACTAGAAGGGAAGAGGCAAGTCACACGGATAGACGTCTGCCAGGAGAAGATTGACATGAATGGAGAAGGGAGGGCATGTATGAACAAGCCTGGGGACCAGCTTTTCTTTCTTTTCCCTTGTCACCCTCCGTGGTGTGGCACAAGTTAAGGTTTCCAAAAAGGCAGGGACCGCGGGCAGTGATACTAACATTTGGTATTGACTTCCTGCTTGTTACCTCCTCCTGCGATACTCTTCAGGACGCTGAGGAGGAATGGGCAGGGCATGTGAAGGGAAAGAAAAAAAACCTTCATGGGGCGAAGAATGTTCCAGAGGATAGCTCCCACAATGGCCGGTCAGCTGCTGCAGGAGGTGAAAAGGACAAGTCTCCTCAACCTCATCGGCGTCTGTACATCAACCAGGAGGAATGGTGCAGGTAAGAGGGTCAAAGAAGGAGAGAAGAGGAAGTAGCGGACCAAAGTAACCGCACCGATATTAGCCACGCTTCCTCTTCTCTTCTCTGAAGGATGGCAACCATTGTCTGTCTCACCAAGTTTGCTCTGACGCGACTTCGCATAACTGACAGATGTACCGAGTATGTTGATGGGGAAACCGCTACCATGCAGCTCTCGGGGATTCATCGAAACTGGGCCCCCAAAGGGTTAATCATTGTCCCTTCTTTCAGGTAGGGTCTGGCATTGGCTAATCCGTATTATTGATGAATCAATATCCTGACGAGTGCTCTCCTCTGCTTGTCTGATCTCTATCCTTGGGCCCTTTACTCTCTTCCCGTTATCGCTAACTCCTCTTTACACGTCTCTCTCATTTGCCCCTCGCTGACCAACTGACGGGATAATACAGTGAGCCAGCAATGGTCGGAGACTTCCAGCTGGAAGCCCACAGCGAATGGCCTGTTAGATTGGAGCCGCTCTGTCCTAAGAGTCAGGTATAGAAAAACTCACTTGTGTGTTGCACTCACTTCGACAGTCACTATACTACCGAATGCCCTCTATGCCTGTCCTTTAGTCTTGTCTCTCTAAAATCTATTCCAAAGGTGCTAGATGGAGAATGGAACGAAAGTCTAGCGGGAGGCTCGCACTTCAAAGGAGAATGGAAAAGGAACCCTCGCTTTGCTCTCACCCTTGCTGATGTTGGGAAGCCCGTTCGCGTAAGTGCAATCCTAGCGACTGAAAGGGGTTCCACTTCACTTCACCATACTGAGCTGAGTCACTTTTCGCCTCGGCTCTTCTGACCTTGGCGTCTCGGTTTAATTTCGCCTTCACTACTACTATATTGAGGTGCTACCTTGTTTGAGGTCCATTTGAAGAAGATAAGCTTACCAGTCTTACTTCTCGCGACGTAGGTCCATGTCTCTCTGGCTCGGTCACCACAGGAATGGGCTCGGATGGTCCGGGCGGACGCCGTTGGCTGTATGATTGGATTTTACTTTGTCAAGGGCTCGATCTTTTCAAGGGAGCCACAGGGGGCGGCTGCGCATTATAACGGAAGACCCTTCACAGAGACTAATTTTGTACCCCTAAACAACGTAGAGACACCTAAGGACCTTTTTTTGGCGCCGCTGCAGTCAGGTAACTGAGAGATAGGTCACCTAGAATTGGAGCCACTTGCGTTGTGATGATTGTTAGCGACAATTTGAAGCCATTACACTGATTCTTCTTTTAAGGACTTTGCTCATGCTCTTTGAACATCCCTGTTCCCCTTCTCGGAAGTTTCTTCTCTTTTCACTTATCTATCTCGCGCACCTAATATGCCCTCTCCTCTGGGTTGGGCATCCTGTTGCCGGCTTCTTTTTTATCAAATCGTATAGGCGAGCACTACCTCATCATCCCATCCACATTCGAAGCTGGCAAATGCGGCCATTTTACGCTCACCGTGACAGCAGATGTAAACTTCACTTTCACACGTTACGTGGAGAAAAGACGCTAATTAGACCATAAGGCTGCAACATGATAGCCCAGAAATGACCAGCACATAGGTACGAGGACTAGAGGGTCCTCGTTTCATACTTTGGCTGCAAAACAGTAGTGATTTGCTACTTCTACTGGTGACGGACTCTCCTATCAGTATACCTCATACACATAGTGGGCATATTCTCCCCTCAAGCAGTATACAGATAGCTCACCTGACTCTTCCGTGCTGCCATAGTAATTCTGTTTGTCAGTCGACCTTCCCCATACCTATAACGCTCTGCCACTAGCATACGAGGTCACTCGAATGAAAGGATAATGAGCCAAGCAAACATATGTTTAACCAGCCTGCCTTCACTATTGCTAACTTTATCCTCTCCGTGCTAATCGCTTCCCATCTCTTGCCACTGTTGAGCACCTCTGAGTGGATCCTCATCATCGATCTTGGGACTGGAATGGCCACGACGAGGCAAGCAGCAGTCTTTCTTCGTTAAGTATCCTTTCTATCTGGTCAACCCATCAAGGCAAGCCATCATCGGTTCGTAACGGACAGGATCACTATGGACTCGAAATATTTCTTAACTGGAAATATTACCGCTTAACAGTGTCGGAATAGACCGAAAGATTGCATAATTTCTTTCTGATGCAAGATAAGAGCGGGTACGTTACACCTGTAAGATCTTTCTGATCAATCATCGTCAGGACAACTTGTTGTCCCACAGCCGTCAGCGCTCGAGGGCTAAGGCCAAGCTTGGCTACCGCTAGAGCAATGCCGACAGCCTGCCATGGCCAACGCGTTCTTGGGCCAGCGCGAATCAGTCTCATTGCTCCATTTGACGCTTATGGGCCAAGTATACCGTAGGATCTCCGAATTACTGAGGCGTTAATTTTAAAATTAGAGCATGGCATCTGCAGCTAATGGAGATGTGCCTGGGTTAACTCCGCAGCCCGAAGGTATCCGAGGAGAGGCGGAGATGCCAGCAGAAAACGTAGAACAACAGACCAACATCGCTGCGTCTGAATCAATCCAAGGGGTTCAGCTCCCCGTTGGCCCCTCACCGACGCCCCTTCCATCAGCTCCGGTTGTTGACATGTCGCAGGCTCCTGGGAGTGAGAAGTCTACGGGCTATGGGGCTGCACATTCCCAGGAAGTGGTGGTAGTCCTCGCTCCCCAACTCGTCCCAGGGCAGCAACCGATGCTGTCACAGCCTCCAGTTCTTCATGTGAACTACCCAGTCTCGCCTGACGTGAACGTGATGCAAGAAAACACGTGGAAAGCAGGGCTATGCGACTGTTTCCAGAGCGTATTTCCGAACTGTAAGTCATGACCCAGCAGTCGCGTCAATTTTCAGTCTCTCTTACTTATGTTGTCTTGCTATCTTAGGTTGCATGGCATATTTCTGTCCTTGCATAACCTTTTCCCAAATCAACGCCAGGACTGGGCTTATGGCCTTCAGTCAATCACTCTTCATCTCTGTTGTGGTTATTCTGCTGCGGTACATCGGGGTGGCAGTGAATCGGGGCCATCTTGCAGGATATCCTCTCATCGTGCTCGGTCACCTTGGAATTTTTGCTCTCATCTTTTACCAGCGATACCATGTACGAAAGCTCCTCTCTCTGCCGGGGGATGGGCTTCAGGACTGTTTAGCGTCTTTCTTCTGTGGCTGCTGCGCGCTGGCTCAACTGGCGACGCAAACGGGCTCGTACAGGGACTCAGACTGCGATTTCGCAGCACCTCCATTGGGTATCGTAGCTTCTAGAATCAATGGTGCAGCGGTCAGTGTGTGTACACTTGCGACAGGGCCTTGCGTTGTCCCCGTAGCTGTAGCAAGTATGCCTAAGGACGTCAATGTCCCCCAAGTGCCGCCACCCTCAGTCGAACCGCAGCCAAAGGTTTAAGCTAGGAAATGGTACTGTCTATGCGTTATGTTGCTGGGCTGCATTAGAACAGCGAAGAAGTAGATAAAGAAACTCATGTTACGTCCTACAAGTTAGCCTGTTCTCCTTGCATAACATTAGACGAAAGCTCAGCCTTCGCCGTTAGAAATGGAGAAAATTTCAGAAACTAAGTAACTCTTTGTTATTGATTCCTTCGGTAGGGCCTGAGTAATACAGTCTTCCGCGGGACCTTTTGCCTCTTCTTATCCAGTTCAGTCCACCGCCGCCATTGACGAGTGTCCTAACCGGACCCTGAAAGCACTTAGAGGACCATCTTTCGCGAAGTACGGCAGCATGTCACCAGCGAGTAGTAGAGAGGACTGCATTCTCTTGAATTTACAAGAAGACTCAAAGAGTGCGGCTAGGCAGGATAGAGTATATGACGGTGCAGCACTAGGTGAGAGGAAAGTAATAGGTGAAGCCAGACGGCCAGCATTGACTCGAAGACCATGCCAAAGCGGTCTCTATCAGTTCACACCTCCTCTCGTTTAATGAGAGTTGGGACAGTGCAACAACACTACTAGTTTATATAAGACAATCATCACATCAACACTGACAAGCATGGGGCCGCTAACGACAATAGCTGAAACTCATAGGTCATAGGGTTGTGTGGGAGATCAGAGAGAATGTTTGATGATCGCAGATTGAAGAAGCAGGAGCCCGCGAAGATGCATGGCACACTATAAGATTCCTTCTTGCAAAGACAAGGACCGCTGGAGAAGCCTGCCAAGAGAAGTAGGTTCCTAGCTGGTGTTAACATACCAAAAACGAGGGTTTCCATACCTGCGCGCCTGAGACTTCGACCGAGTTATTCTATGATTAGCAGATATAGTACCCGCACGACGCTGCTGAAGAGTAGTCATCAATGTCTCGGATGGCGGCAGATATTAAGCAAGGCTTCAAGGTTAACCAAGGCTAAAGCGTTCTCTACGGAATCTGAAAGGACATGTCCGGGTCCGCATGATGGCGACCCGGCGGACAGGCCAAAGGGTCCGATGGCAATAAAAGTGGACGGATTTGATCGGTTGTGGTGCGAGACTTGCGGATTCAGAGCCTACGTGAACCCGAAAGTTGTTGTCGGGGCGCTTATAACCGCGCCAGGAGAGAATAGTCGCAGAATTTTATTATGTAAGCGGGCCATCGAACCTAGGAAAGGCTTCTGGACAATACCTGCTGGTAAGTCGTGCAAGTAACAATCTAGCAAAGCAATGCACTATCTAAATAAGATGCCTGTAGGTTTCATGGAGTGCAGTGAAACTTCGGAAGAGGGCGCTGCAAGGGAATCATTGGAAGAGGCAAATGCCCAAGTCAAAATGAATGGTCTCCTTACCGTGTATAATGTACCGACGGCCAATCAAAGTAAGCATCCTTTACCTTTTGCCTTGACTTGCCGTGCTCGTATTAACGCTGCTCATCTGGACGGTACAGTTCATATGTACTACCAAGGAGAACTCCTGAACGTCCCGGATATCGCTCCTGGAGCTGAAAGCTTAGATGTACGGCTCTTTGAGCCTGAAGACATACCTTGGACAGAGCTCTCCTTCCCATCGATAACTCTCGTTCTAAAGCACTTCTTGGGATTCCACAAAACTGATTGCCACAAATCCAGGGGTACCATTCAGGGGCAGAACAGTGGCGGAGGTGGGATTGACGTTAGGACCATCAAAGCTTCCCTGAGAAGCGCAGAAGACATGCAAACTTACAACCTTAGTATGGAGCCTCCTCGATGAAGTGGCGGCCATCCTGGGGTATGCGTTGGCCCTTGTTGTTGGGAGCATGATGCAAGGCATCTTCTTACGGTCCGCCCAAGACCACAATGGTAAAATTATCCGATAATGAGCGGAAGACGTATGTGGGGCGACGGGTAGCGATTGTAGATGGAGAAAGCGGGGATGAAGATGAAGGGGTTCAGAGGGGTTGGAAGGGGGAATGTTCTCCCCAGCAAGCACGACTTTTGTGGTGAAGGTATGGCAACCCGTAAGTCTATACATGTTCAGCTGCTACGGCAATTTGACTTCTATGTCCAGGTCGTGATCCATTAATTATCAACTTGTTCAACCACTAATGCGGAGACAGAAAGGATTGGACCAATCGAAGCATGACGGTTCAACATAGCGCCATTTCGAAAGGAGATCTTAGTTCCAATGAACTGATTATGTGTCTGGCACGTGTCAGTGGGTAGAAGCTCTCCCCGGGTCATTGTTTAGAAATATTTGCGCGCAGTGGATGTTTTAAGAGTGAATGACCAGGAGTTCCCCACCCTCTTACAGTTTGGCCGCGAAAATCGATCATCGCATTCAGAGTTTGAGAATGTTATTTACCATGATGACGCGACATGAATGAAGACCAGATTCATTCCTGTCCTCCTTGATTCAAGCCCAGGAGATGAAATGAGCAGACGACACCTTGGAAAACAAGGACTCAAGAATAGCTTTCCAGAGTATCAAATGCATCAGAAAGCAGTCTTCCTAAAGCAGCAGGGCATACTAAAAAGCATCCTCAGTCCACCTTAAGACATAAGGCCGCATTGCTGTCGCTGTACTTCATCTATACCTTTTGCCACCACCGACTACATTATTTCTCTCTTGTCTCTCCCGCCGCCATCCGTCAACACGACTCTTTATTGCCTTTAAATCTGCATTAGGACCTTACAGATTTTAACAGGACATGACACCACGGTGGCGCACTTTGCAAAAGAAGAGCTGTTTCCCTTACAAGAAGTGTGATGATGATGATGGCCTGGGTGGTGACGCTGCTCGTGAGAGGTGAAGCTGGCTGTGTCATGGAGAGGCAAGGGCTGATCCTGATGATGGTCGAGCTTGACAGGATTGAAAGCCTTCCTCAGAAAGATTCCACACTTGAAAACCGAAAGGTTCAGTGTGGAACTGTGTGTTCTGGAGAAAGGAATAATTGGTGGCAACCTATTTGATGAAATGTTTCCATCATGATAGCATCTCAGACAATAGAGTGGAGATGTGGTGAACCGCTGGGAGTTCTTATAATCCCCCCTTCATGTAAGATCCCCCTTTCAGACGAACATCATTGGAGGATAAACTAGTAGGCTCACCAACACCGACAGCCACCATTGGCTTACAAGAAAAGAGATGTAAAAGCGCTCAAAGGATTGGACCATCTTCTTATTACCGAACTCTGATTGGTTAGGATCTGAAACTGCATAAGGTAGTTTCCAAACTGAATACGAATTCAAAGATTCAAATGGTCATTCAAAGGGTGCATCGAGATGATCTCGGAGGCGCGAAAGCAGGTCAACTTCAAAAACAACAAGGAGGTCATCATGGCATCATCATCAGCCAGCTTCTTCCTCTGATCTGGTGACTACCAACCCCCACCCATCGCCGTCAAAGCAATGACGATCGGCGCCACTCAGGTCAAAGCAATGATGATCGGCGCCACTCAGGTCGCCCCTCCTGTGGTGTCTCTTCTGCCGCCGTCGAATTCAGGAAAACATAGATCGGATCGGCGCCAAACATCGGCGCCACTCAGGCTGTATCTTCCCCATCAGAAAGACCTGTAATACTTCTCTTCATTAACCTCCTCATTACGATGTCACTGCCAATGCTTCTGCCCAAAGAAAGGAGGCTGCTGTTGATGCCCTTTTCTTATTCTACATTAACAACTCTCCCACCACCTTTTTTCCCGTATATAGCTCTTCCTTTCCCACCACCACCAACCCTAACTCCTCTTCCTTCTTTCCCATTGCTGCTGGGCTCCGTGTCTCCTGTCCCTCCGGCGACAGCTGCGGTCCCTCCCCCAACAACTGCATCAGCGGCAGTGGCGGCGATGTCTCCTGCGGCAACTGCGATGTCTCCTGCGGCAACTGCATCAGCGCCAGTGGCGATGTCTCCTGCGGCAACTGCGATGTCTCCTGCGGCAACTGCATCAGCGCCAGTGGCGATGTCTCCTGCGGCAACTGCATCAGCGCCAGTGGCGATGTCTCCTGCGGCAACTGCATCAGCGCCAGTGGCGGTGTCTCCTGTCTGTGAAGCTGACCCAGAAGAAGGAATGCCCCTTGGGCCTTTTCAAAGCGACAATGAATGAAGCCTTCATAGCAGTAAAGACATGGGCCAGATCCAAAGGTTTTGACGTCATAAAGGGTTGGAAGAAAAACAGCTCCCAGTTCGTCTTTTGTCACTGCTATGGTACTTATAGACCAAAGGAGGATTCCAGAAAAGGCACTAAGAAAACCGGGTGCATGTGGCGTACCAGAACTTACTTCTGCAGAGCGTCACACACGTACTCAGTACGGCGGTGTGCGGATAAAGAACGATGGGTTCACAAGGGGCACCCATTACTGAGCCAGGAGAAGCTTTGCGTAGCGGCTGCCTCTGTAAAGGTGCTATGCAACGATGACATAGAATTCATCAAGGACGCATACCGTGGCGGTTCTCCCCCGAGAGCTATACTTAGCACCCTCGGGGCCCGATATGCAGAAAAAGGGCTGAACAGATTCTTTACCCTGCAGACCATTCGGAATGCAATAAAAAAACACTGCAAGGAGGCCGTCCATAGAGAAGACGATGCCCAAAGCCTTATCCAGAAGTTCCAGGACCGACATGTGAATGATCCCTCATTCTTTTACAGGCACCAGGTGGACGAGGAGACTCACCAGTTGGACCGTCTTTTCTGGATGACAGCCGAGCAGAGGGAGCTGTACCTGGCTTACGGTGACTGTATTAGTTTTGATACCACCTTCGGAACTAATATTTACGGGTTGAAGTTCGGCGCTCTGACAACGCAAGACAGTCACGGTGCCACTGTGGTGCTTGGTCAATGTCTCTTGTCGGATGAGACAACAGAATCCTTTGTTTGGTTATTCTCCGAGCTAAGGAATGCTTTTCAGGATAACCTTCCCACAACCATTTTCACCGATGGTGATGCGGCAATGGCGGCTGCCCTGAAGGGGGTCATGCCGGAGGTGCAGCATTGCTGGTGCTTGTGGCACTTCATAACGAACTTTCGCAAAAGGTTTGTCGGGAAATTGGGCAAGCTTTTTCCAAAAGTCTTTGCAGCTTTCCAGCCACTCATCTATGAGGATGACGTCAAAAGCGCCAGCCTGTTTGATGCCGACTTCGCAGATCTCACTGCGTTGATCGACGATGCAGTTGCGCAAAGAGGCCTATCAACTCACTCTTCCAGTCAGTCGCACGGAACGCCCAGTGCAGGAGAGCATCACATTCTTGGAAGTGGTGATGACCAGGTTTCTCATGAGATTGGCAAAAGCAGCTTCAATGCAGATCTGGTCCCCATCAGAGAACAAGTAACACTTCCTGCGGGTACTAAGGACTTCTTGCGGGGCAAGTTCTTGCTCGGAGAGAGAGAAGGTTTGGAAGCAGTGAAATTGGTTGAGGCCCGAGTCCTTTCTCTCAGGGAGGACAAGGAGGAGGGGACAATACAGACCGAGGATGGCGGCACACGGGTCATAACCTTTAGTGAACTGTTCGGCAATTGCACTAATTTCCATCAATACCTGGTAAGATAAATGCTCGTCACACCCTCATGTGGTGATCTTACAGGAGGATTACTGACCGTTGTCATGTTACTCATTGTTAGATCTATATTTATGCGAACAGGCGCAAGTGGGCAGTTCGATTCACCCATTCCCGATTCTGTCCCCAGCAGAGCACTCAGAGAAATGAGTCACTTCACGGTCGGATGAAGGATGGTGGCATCAACAAGCAGCTTTTGTTATGTGCCTTTATGGAGGTATATGATAAAATACTTCAGCATGTGAAGGACAGCCGTCACAATACAGAGTATTCCGGCTGGCGTCAAGGAAATAAGATTAGTTTGCCGGACATCATCACTGCAGGGCCTCAAGTAGGAGGCAAAGCCGTTGGTCTTCTACAAGAGCAGTGGGTAACGTCCCACAAACTCCCGTATGTGGTGGTTGAATGCAGCGATTCCAAAGATGCGGCGGCTGAAAACGTGTGGTTTTGTCATGTCAGGGATGTGCCAACTCGGGTGCGGGAGGTGAAGAAGGCATCGGTATGGCCATCAGGTCCTCCCTCCTACGAAGAAGAGCCCAATCATCCGACCCCGATCCCAGCAGGAGGTAAGACGGTCCTCCTCCTGGAACTACTGAAGACTCAACTGTGTAATAACCTTCCTTCCTTCTAGTTTCTAGGGCTACCTACTCTCAACGCTTCCCGCAATCATGAAGAAAGGAGGAGGAAGAGAACAAAGCTTTCTTGATCATCACACCCGCACCCCAAATCTCCTTCATCACACACCAAAAAACCTCAATCTTGTCCGAATGACATAGAGAACAGCAAAATGTTGGTTACAACCTA
>FLMG01000533.1:31519-41904 GCA_900088475.1 Hyphochytrium catenoides | reverse complement strand
TCCTGGGTTCGAATCCCGGAGCGTACAAAACTTTTCTCCGGTATATCCAGACACCCCCCAATATTAAATCAAAGTGCTCACCATCAAATGATAAAATCTAACAGAGGCTGACCGGTTGATTAGTAGGGCGCAAGGAGGTGATGAGCTTTGAAGACGAAGGGGTCATAAACGAAGCATCAAATCCTTCTCCAAAAGGGATAACAGATGCGGTTGAAGAACAGGAGGTGCCTCCACTTGCAGCGAAAGCACACTTATATTACGTCGGAGCCGGAGGATCATCTCTGCTAACCTTCTTCTATAACAAATAAGATGGACGGTAAAGAGGATAAGAGCACTCAAGGAAAATGTATATTCTGTGAGGCTTCTCGGAATGGTGGCTTTTGGTAGAGGTCGATTCCCTAGCGGATGAAGACCTCTCCATAAGGAAACTGCCTTCAGTGCATGCTTACTTCACCGCATTCTGGTGGCCTTCCTATCTCTTGTGGAGCGACTTCTTCAAGCGAGTGCGCGAGCGGCAGTCTAACTCCGACACGGTTGTGAGGCGTACTTAGGCATCATGCATGCAAAGCGGTCACAACGACGGGTTGCGCCCCCTTAGATACCTCATGGAGCAGCGAAAGGAGATGCTTGATCGTGAACCGGTGGCTGCGATCATAAACTCCAACTCACAGGGACAGCGCCTCTGCTCTGAAGAGAAGGAGACGACCGGCAGCTATGACACCACCAGGCAAAGTCAGGACCAAAGAGCGTGTGCGCGACCACGAGGTAGAGGATCAAAAAACGAGCATTGACAGAAATGCTAAGAGCTGACCCTACGAAATCTGCTCTTCATTGAGCAAGAATTTATGCGAAGGCTATCCTTCGTCGCCGATGCGGCGTCGCTTCAGGTAGCAGGAGAACGGTGTCACTGCAGCTCATTGCCTAGGATCTTAAGATTTATTCATCGATATCGCGTTTGTGCGAAGCTGTCCCAAACCGCCTAAAAAAGGGAGAAGTGTCCCCACTGCCCCGGCCGTTACTAGAGGTATCCGTGACTGGAGTTCGAGGGGGATGACAAAATCTTCCTACAACGCACCAATTGCTCAATGAAGAAAAACTCTTCGTTCTATATCGTCCTCATTTGCGCAAGTCATCACGCAGAGGCAGATAATCCTCACCACCGTGTAGCGGGGGAACAGGAAGTATGAGAAATGACAGTTGTCATCTCCGTTTCTTGAACTGTAGCTGAGCGCTTGAATGCGTCGTCGTCAGAGCATGAGTCTTCAAGCGAACAACCAACGGGATAAGCCGACACCCACTTCTCAATCTCCTCCACGACGGTAGGGGCTCGGGAAGTCACCGTGAGCAACATAGAATGCACAGCCCGCATAAGTGTGAACAGAAACTGTGTTATAGCTAAAAGATATCAGCAAGATATCTGCTGGAGAAAGGGCTGCGAGAGCCTAGAGCTACCCAAGCTACGCCGCGGACTGTCTCTCTCTCTCTCTTCTCGCTCTTTCTTCTCTCCCTTCCCTTTTTTGCCTGTCTCTCTCTCTCTTCTCCCTCCTTCTGTTTCTTCTCCTTCTTTCTCTTCTTTCTCTCTCTTTCTCCCTCTCACCACACAGAAGACATGTAGGCCCAAAGAAGAAGGAGAATTAATACCGCTTGGTACAAGAAGAGACTAGCTAAAGGGAGACGAAATACCAAAGAGAACAGGGACCTATGAGAGATGAAGAGGAAGAAGAGGGTAAGCAATGCTTAATCCTTCTTTCAGCACCACCGAAGGCTAGGTAGAGGGTAAGGCAAAGAGATTACCCGCCGCTCAGGAGGCGACGCAGCTATGGTAGCAGCGGTAGGAGCTGCAGAGTGAACGGAGAGGCTACGTAGAGGAGGAGGCATGGGTACGACGGTGGGCCTTCCTAGCGAAGGTATGAGATTGTCGGGGGCCCTACTACGACTTCCCTTCTCTCTCCTTGCGTTTAGCCGAGGTATTGCCGGCGGTAGTGGTCTGTGAATGAAGTTGAAGAAGGAGAAGATGGCGGCGGGCCGTGGTCAATAGAGGACGGCGCCAGACTGCAGAGGAAGAGATCGCTGGGTCAAGCAAGATACGGACGATGAAGAAAGTACCGCACAGACAGAGTAGTAGTGAACCCAGGCTTCGAACGGGCGGGAGGAGGAGCTGGGAGGGAGCACAAGGGAACAACATCAACACCAGGAGCTACACGGGTGAGACAAGGGAGTACAGCAGCGTACATCGGACTACACATCGAAGGTCGGCGAAAGGTGCAGAATGTACAGCGGGGGACGCAGCAGGACATTCGGAATATAGTGCCAGCTATCAGAGAGAGGTGCGGATTATTGGGGATCCGGATGGAACGAACCCAGCTCAAAAGAGCCTGATCGGGTTCGGATGGGTGGGCTGTTGAGATAAAGTGATGGTTTTAGGCTCTAACTATGGGTGGGTGGGGATGCCACGGCGGCAATTTTTGCCTCGAACTTTGTGTCTTCTGACTCTGTTGCGGGGTTTTCTCTTCTCTCTTCCTCTCTCTCTCTGCTCTCTCCTCCTCCCTCCTCCTCCCTCCCTCTCTCGGGTGTGGGCTGTCTCATCTCTCATCTCCTACAATAAGTCCATGACTCAGCCAGTCCACGTATCTAGTGCAACCTTCCTTTATCTCTTTGCACTCTCTGTCTCAGCGTTTGCCCTGTATTATTGACTGTTAAATGAACCTATGCTCACTCTGTATGTCGTGTTCTCTCTCTCTGTCGGCCGCTTGAGGTTGGGTTCCTCTGTGTCTGTGCTGGTGGGGCTGGGGCCAGCAGGAGTCAAAGAGAGAGAGAGAGGTGTAGAGAGAAGAGAGAGAGAGGAAGAGAGAGAGAGTGTAGAGAGAGAGAGAGAGAGAGGAAGCGAGAGAGAGAGTGTGACGCAGAGGCTCGAGACTGACTCGCTTCCGACGCTGCTGCCTGGGCAGGAGGGTGCTGGGCGATCTATGAATGAGCAGGCAGAAGAACCTCAGCAATCTGGAGCGTTCTTTTCTTCTTTCTCCCACTTCTGTCTCTCTCCTACCCTCAGTCTCTTATACCTCGCCGTCTGTCTCCTCTCTCTTCCTCTCTCTCCCTCTCTCTTCTCTTTACCCTCCCTCTCTCTCTCCCCTCTCTCTCTCAGCGCTAGGTATCTTCAACCAGCAATACGTTTGACAGTGGTCGCAGGTCATTATTGTGCATCTACCGACCTCTATCGGATTCAAAGAATAAGAAAGAATAGAGCAGAAAAGGCTTCTGGCTGTCTTAAGCCCGGTCTCGTTCTCCGATCGCCCCGCCGCCCGCCGCCGCCCGGGACGCAAGATGGACCGCGCCTCCACTGATCGGCACATTTGAGCGTCACACCACATTGTTCACGCTTCCTTGCTAAACCGCAGAGGAGGAGCATTTAAGGATAGACGGCCCACCGTAGAGCGGCCTTCTCAATCCTCTTGACCGGGCGGAGTAAGAGCGGGAGCGATGACCTCAATGTTTGGCCCGTCCTACTTGGACGAGGAGCCTCTCCCTCCCGCCATGACGCTGCCGAACACACAGCGCTCGCTTGCAGAGCGCGGCGGAGTGCAGATAGCGACGCTGCTCGTGCTCTGGAGTCTCATACTTAACGAGATGGTGGAAGCTGTCTGGACTGTTCTCGTCCAGGGCTGGCTGCGGGCCCTCCTGCTACGGGACTGGGACGGGAGAAGAAGGGAGAAAGGGAAAATGACGTTGCACTTAAAGGCGGATATGGAAGAAAGGAAGACAGTGAAGGGAGAGAAGGACTCTCGGATGAGAGCAGATAGAAAGGATAGTCTTGTTCCTCTCTCCAGCTCCAGCAACCCTCAGTCTCCCACTGAATCTCCGGTTCGCTGCCCAGAACCAGTGGAGCCTGCGTCTCCCAAAGAGAGCTTCTCCTCGAAGGAGGAAGCATCAACGGAAGCAGAAGTAACATACTTGGGAGAGAGAGAGAGCATGCCTAGCGTGAAAGATACAGTCAAGAGTCAGAGCTTGAAGAAAGTGACTTTTGCTGAGGTGCACAGTCTGCATGAGATAGAGGCGGTGGATGAATCCTGCCGACCGTTCCTCTACTATACAGAGAGAGAGTTGGACGAGCTCGCAGCCTTTGACAGCGGAAGTGAAGAAGAAGAAGAAGAAGAGTTCTCTTCGTCTCTCTTGAACGAGTCCACGCTAGCAGATAAAGATCATCAGTGCGATGTCTCTCGCAACTCTACGGTCTCTCTCGTCCTTGGTCTGGCAGACGAACACTCTAGAGAGAGTGAGTTCTGGCAGTCTGTCAAAGGCGCGATGGAGTGCGACGAAGAATGTGACTTTGACGATTTTCCTTTGCCAGAGGACTGGGTGGGCAACGAGGGAGAACAGGCGAGCGGCGAGGGAGAGGGGGAGACAGAGAGGGGAAGCCTGCTGGAGGGACTCCCTTTTGAAAGTAGTAGGATGTCCTACAGAGCGAGCCAGATTGAGATCCCTGACTTCACAGTGCCAGACTTCTCTCTTCCGGTCTGCGGAGAAGGGGACGAAGAGGAAGACGAGGAAATGGAGGAAGAGCCGGTTCGAGAAGAGAAAACTACGAAGAGTTACCAACCGGCCTTCCGCGATCTGCAGGAGAAAGAAGAGGAAGATGAGCCGACGCAGGGCTTCGTCCCGGCGGCACACTATACTTCTGACCTGTCTCCCTTGGATGCCGCGGAGATGACGGCGATGCTAGCAGTGATGCAGGTCAATAGCTGACCTGAGACCTCCGCAAGCTTGCTAAGTCCTGTCAACTTCTTATTTATTTGGACCCGACCAGCCCAGCGCTGCACTGCCTGTCAGACTAGGGCGCTGCCTGTGCGGACTCCCGCCTTTATCTGCCGCCCTCGCGCGCGCGAGAAGAGGGAGAGTGGATATTGTCGCCTAGCTTCTCCATTTATTTATCTCTTGTCCTTATACCTATTATTATTATTATAACTTATAAATTGCATCTATTTTTATAAAGGTAGTTGACCTCTCCCGTTCCTGCCCAGCGCCGTCCCTCTTACCTTGTTTCTGGCTCTACCTTCTTCCCGCGTCTCTCAGTTTCATCATCTCTCTCGCTAGCGGAAGTTAAGGCTCTCCTGTCCCTTCACCTGACCCGCTAAGATTCTCTCCTTTCCCTGGCACTTTGCTGCTTGTTCGAGGATACTGACGCGCGTCATAAACAAAAGAATAGAATTTATTGTGAACCGTCTTCGGCACCGGGACTACAAAGTCTCTTCCCAAGTGACTGCCTCTCTCTCTCTCTCTTGCTAGCTGTAGTCTAGACTTCCACACTGTCTCTTATCAGTGTGAGCGCATCTGCGACTGCAAGCTTGGATCCTCCTTCCTTCCCATCGCCTCCTCATAACTTCCGTAACCTTCCCGCATTCCGTCCAACGCAAAAGTTCTCCCTGTCGTCTCCCCTTCTTCCCTCTCTTCTTGTCCCTCTTCCCCTCTCCTGCTTTGTCTCTTCCGTCTCTCCTTCTAGCTCTGTATCTCCCTTCGCTCTTCTCTCTCTCTCTCTTTTTCGGTTCGCCGAGGCTCCGAAGGTACATATATATCTATGGCGTCTCTCTCTCTGTCTCTAGTCTCTCTCTCCCTGTCTCTGCGCATGTGGTCTCCTATCCGGCCACACTGCTTGCTTTCTTCTTTCCCATGGCTCCATAGCTTGGCACTTGGAAGAGGGCGGGGTCTGGATCCCCCACTTGCGCTTCTGAAAATGTTAAGACAGCGAAGACGGTCGGGACCACGGGGATGTTGAACTTGACTGGGAAGCCAGGAGGGAGACGCTGCCATCAAAGAAGTGTCAAGCTTACTCGAGAAGAGGGAATACAAACCCGAGACAGAGAAGAGAGAGAGAGAGAGAGAGCTAACATCGCAAGAAGACTCCAGCTTATAAGGCAAACGGAAGAGGTGTGAACTCACAATTTCAAGCCAAACACTGAGCGCAGCAATTGTTGCGGGCGCAGGGGAGGTTAGCAAGATGAAGGAAACAGCCGCGAGGAAGAAGGAAAGGAATGGCTCACCAGCTTGAAGAACTGTTTGATATTTTCAAAATGCCGCGTTCGCAAGACATAAGCGATGGGGAGAAAGTCATCCACCTGCAAGCCATGAGGAGAAAATACCGTGTATTTTTAGAGGGAAAGAAAGAGAGTGAGAGAGGTGACGAGATAGAGAGAAAGCGGAACGGAGAGAAGACAGAAAGACAGGGAAAGAAAGAACGGAGAGGGAGAAGGGAAAGGGAAGGGAGAGAGAGACAAAGATAAGTAGATGGAGAGAGAAAGAGAGATAAGTAGATGGGGAAAGAGAGAGAGATAAGTAGATCGAGAGAGAGAGAGAAAAAGGAAAGACAAAGAGAGAGAGGAGAGAAAGAGAGAGGGGGAAAGAAAGAATCTAAGAGCGAGGGAGAGAGGAGAGAGAGAGAGAGAGAGAGAGTGAGAGTGAGAGTACAATAGAAGCAACACCGGATAAAAGACCCAAAGAAAGAGGATAAATGGCTAAAGTTGAATTTGAGACTTCAGGAGTTGGACTGCCTACCGTCAGAGGAAAGTCTTCTGCCATACAAACCGTCGCGCTGAAAGCCTGCAAAAGGAAAAGAGAATAGTCTTTAGCCAGAAGTAACGCTAAGGGTTCGGGAAGAAAAGCAAAGAAGGTTATCCCGTGTCTCTCTCACCTTCGTCATCTTGCTGGGAGACGGGAGCTCTATCAGCTGCAGACGAGGGTGAAGCTCCTCTCGAGGCCTCAGCTCAGGCGGGAGAGACGAGGGTGCCATCTGGAAATACTCCTCAAAGGTAACTTCTCGAACTTTCCTCTAGCGAGGTCAAAGATAGAGGGAAGAAGAGTGAGAGAGAGAGAGAGAGGAGAGAAATAAAAGTGTGTGTGTGTGTGAGAGAGAGAGAGAGAGAGAAAGAGAGAGAAGTGGGACAGAGAGGATATAGACGCTAGACAACCATCTCGATCATGCAGGAGGCTGTGAAAAAGAGATCGCCCACGTGGAAGTGATCCAATATTATCAGGGAAGAGAGATATGGAGGTTGCCAGACGAAGAGAAAGAGGAGGGAGACATCGCAAAGTGCTGTTACGTTGACAGCAGGAGATAGAGATGCCCAGGAAGCCAGCGAAGAGAGTAAAAGAAGGAGAGGTTTGCACTGACCCCCAGCTGGAAAGGCTGTCCAGTGGTGGGTTCCTTCTTTTTCTCTCCACTCTCGCCGAGCTCCAGTTCCGGGTAAACCTTACAGATCACAGTCTTCGACCTACATAGATAATAGCTCGCTTGTGAGTCTACTTCTGAACCACACCCTCCCTCCCCTCTCATCTCTTTCTCTCCTCTTTCTCTCGTGTCCTCTCTTTCTGTATGTCTTTGTCACTTTCTCACACTCTCTCATTCTGTTTGTCTGTCTGTCTATCAATCTGTCCCTCGCCGTTTGGCTCTCTCTCTCGAACTCTTCCTCTCTCTGTCTCTCTCTGTCCCACTTCTCCCCTCCTCCTCCCCTTCTCACTCCTTCTTTCTCTTCTTTTTCTGTCACTGTAATAAGCTCTGATCCCCCTAGAGGTTTGGTCTCTCTTTCACCAATCTCCCTCTGTGCCCGCCTCTCCCTCTCCGTCTCTCTCTCTCTCCCTACTCACAGCACCCAACAGTCCCGTCACTCTTCCTCTCTTTCTCCTTTCGCGGTGCCTGTCACTGACCTGAAATAGGAGAAGCTGTTGTCCAGCAGGAGATGCAGAGTGCCCACTCTCTCCGCCCTAAACTTTTTTTTAAGCAGCCCCTGAGCGCTGTCCCAGCGGCTGTAGGGACGGACGATTGTCCGTTTGAGTCCTCCCTCTCCCTCTCTCTCTCTCTCTTCATCATCCTCAGCAGAAAAGACGAAGTCGTCCAGGTTGGAAGAAGGAGCTTCGACCTCCGTCTCCTGGTAACGGAAGTCCGCCTGAAATCCGATCGAAAGAGATTGGACCTGTTGTGTGACAGAGAAAGAGAAAGGAGAGAGAGAGAGAGAGGTAGAAACAGAAAGAGAAGAATTGGAGTGGGAGAATGAAGGCGCAGGAGAGAGTGAAGGTGACGGTAAGAGAACATGGAAGTCTTGGGCGGCTGTCTTTCCCTCCCTAACAAAAACCTTCTCTGCTCTCTCCTTCCATGGTCCTAGGCGCCTGCCCATCTGGTAGCCAAAAGCTCTCTCTGGTAGATCTCTCTTCTGAGTCCCTCTCTCTCCTCTCCATTAAAGGCGTCCAGGCCCCTACCGCCTTGTGGCCCTCCTTTTGAGTGATTACCTCTCCTTTCCAAGCTGCCCACGTCTCTCTTCTGTGTCTTCTCTCTCATTCTCTCTGTCTGTAGCCCGTCTGCGTCCTCTCTCTTTCTTTCTCTCTCTCCCTCTTTGGGTTACCTTGAACTCCCAAACGATGCAGTCATTGGGCCCCATCTGGATAGGAATCACGTGTTGAGCCTTGGCGCTGATGGTCAGCTCGTCCCCGCCAAAGTTCTCCACTCCGCGGAGCATCTTTTGGAAGTCCTCAAAGTCGTCCGGCTGATCCGCAACCGGGTACACACAGAGAGAAAGAGAGAGAGAGAGAAAGAGAGAGAGAGACATTGTAAGAGGGGTTAGGATGAGGATGAAGACCGGAACTGGTGAGGTAAGAAGAAGAGAGATTGTGCACGTAAGGCTGCTCCTTCTGGGAGTGGACTTAGCAATCCTGTAGAGGGATATAATAGTGGAGGGAAGAGAGAGAGGGAGGGAAAGACACACCTCCTGGGGGTTGAACCTTCTTCTCACTCTGCTGGGATTCGCTGGTTCTCTGACTGCCACCCTGAGCTTCATATTGGACATGTCATACACTCTCCCTTCGAAGCGGCCGACGCGCTGTCTCTCTTCAGAAGAAGAGAAGAAAGATGTGCGAGGGAGAAAGCTTGTCTCTTTGCTATACAACTCTACCGCTACAGACTTTGTGGTGGAGAGAAGCTGGAGAGAGTCTTCTATCTCCTGAGCAGTGGGACTTCCTTCCTCTTGGGTCAGATCTAGCATCTATTGGAGAGGAGAGAGAGAGAGAGAAAGATGAGGGGAGAAAGTGAGGCCAAGAAGCGCTGGGACCTTCCTTGAATATCGGTCAAACGCTCAGCTGAGGTAGCTCTAGCAAAAGGGAGAAGAGGAAACAGAAAAAGAGACAGAGAGAAAGAGGGCATAGGTGAAAGAGACTGAAAGAGAGAGAGACCGGATAGACAAAGAGAGAGAGATAGAGAGACTAAAAGGTGCATAGACTCAAATGAGGGAGAGATAGAATATCATGGGAACACCATCTAGGGACGGGAGAGCTATTGGGGTCGAGAGTACGGTACAGCAAAGAGAGAGAGAAAGAGAGAGAGAGAGAGAGAGAGAGAGTAGGAGAGAGAAAAGAATTTGGCGAGAGAGAGAGAGGGATAGAGAAGGGGAACCAGAAGTTTTCGACACTGTCGGATGAGAGTGAACAGAGAGGGAGAGAGAGAGAGAGAGAGTAAGGAGAGACGAGAATGTAATACTTAGAGAAGGATATAAGGGCGTGTACCTCTTTCTTCTCATGATCAAGAAGATAAAGTCTCTCGGAAGCTCCATCTAGAAGAAAAGACATTTTCCCTCTGACCCACTGCAGCTTCTCAAACCCAGAGAGAGAGAAGTCTACCCGCACACTGTTTCCTCTCTTCCAGGCTCTGATGGTATCCGAAGGGAGAAGGCGAGAGAGAAAGGGAAGCCAGCTCTTCAGCTCGAAAGCGATTTCTACTGAGAAGTTTTTCAGAGAAGAAAGCTCGTGAACAAGCTCATGAATCTTCTCCTTCAGCTTCTGCGCTGACTGACCGTATTCTGAGTGCAGCGAAGGAGAGAAAGAGAGAGAAAATAAGAGAGAGAAAGAGGGTACGTGGAGACAGAGCAACGGAGCAGACGAACCGACAGGGGAAGGGACAGAGAAAGCGGACGGAAAGACAGAGAGAGAAAGAGAGAGAGAGAGAGAGAGAGAGAGAGAGAGAGAGACAGGATATAGGGCCGTTTGGCATCTACACTACAGAAGGGAGCTGTTGCCAAGAGAAGAGAGAGAAAGAGAGCAATTGGAAACGGAGAGAAGAAGAGCAGAGGTCCCACACTCAAAGAAGAGAAGAGAGAAAGAGGACACAACAGAAATAGAGGGAAAGATGGAAAGAGTGAGAGAGGAAGAAAGATAAAGGGGAGAGCTGATGCTGTCTCTCCTGCACCTGCTTGGATGAGGTCTGAGACGAGGCTCTCGTCTCCCAGATAGATTGCATTCTTGATGGAACTGAAGTAGTGCGCGTCCCGCGACTTTACATTAGCGCCGTGCGACTGGATGAAAAGTGAGAGAGAGAAAGAGAAAGAGAAAGAGAGAGAGAGAGAGAGAGAGAGGTA
>FLMG01000529.1:73706-103304 GCA_900088475.1 Hyphochytrium catenoides | reverse complement strand
AGAGCGGTATTCATCTCTCTCATAGTTAATAACGGAGAAATCAGCCTCTACGGTGGCTGTTCCGGGCATCACAGTGGCCAGCCCCGCAGCGAACCGCAGCAGATTAGGGAAGCGAGCACCAAGAGGCCGCCACGACGAGCTAAAGTCCCCTTGATTGCTCTCCGAAGCCTTTGTCAGGGCTGATCGCACTTCTAAGTCACGAGATATCAGTCCCACCAACTTCTCAAACTCGTTATTTATCCCTTGATCAACCACGCTCCTCGGAAAAGTGTGCCTCAGCCTCTCCTCGTGCTCGCTAAGTAACTCCGTGAACTCAATTCGAGAGAGGGCAGCAATAGCCAGCGGCAGGATGGGAGGAGCAGCATCTGCCTTCTCTTTATTTCTCGCATCGCGTTCGGAGACAATTGCCGCCACCGAGTGCATGGCTTGAAGGTAAACGCGAGATACGTCCTTGGTAACCTCGACCATATCGTCAGGCTCCAAACGCCCTGACATCGCCATTGTCAGCATGCTGTTCCCCTTAATATGTCGCTCCGCGTGATCTTGCAATAAGGTGAATTGCCCAAACTTCATTCGTGTTCTACTGGCAGTAGTAGCAGGATCAATTTCCCCCTCCAGGATAATCGTATCAGAAGCTGAGCCAAGGGGAGCGGCACAATCGCGAATAGCACCAATAATCAAAGCCAACTCACTCACAAGACCTCCTAAGCTCGCTGTTTGTTGTCTGAGGGTAAGGTTCGTCCCTTGTAAAGAAGCACTAGTTGAATGAAAAGCCTCCAGCATCTTGTGAAGCATCACAAGAGTCAGCCACCATCGCTCAGATGGAGCCCATGCCACTCCTTTTGCGGTGAGGAATGCCTTGATGCGTTCACGATTCTTTACGTACCACACAGCTACTTGCCAAAGAGAAGACCAGCGAACCGTGATATAGTATGGACTTTTGCTCTTCATTTCCGAAATGAGCTTCTGCTGGCGTCGGAGATACCCAATCATGTTCGTCAACGTTGTCATGAAGCTCTCTGGAAGCTGATCGATAGCCTTCTTCAAAGCAAGATCCAATTGATGAGCGCCACACCAGACTCGAATTAGCCCCTTAGAAACCACCGCTTGTATACGGGAAACAATGCCCTTTCGTAGCCCAGTCATGGAAGCTGCTCCGTCTGTAGTCACTCCAATGAGCTTTACCTTCCAATTTGCATCCAAGGCCGAAATGGTGTCAGAAAGTAAGTTAAACATTTCTTCCCCACTGTGTTCTGCATACATAGGCACGGCCAGTAAATGGAAGTTCTGCATGTCTCCATTGACAGGAATCCGGACTCGAATATCGAGTAGGCTGACCCCAAACGAGTCAGTGGAGGCATCAAGAGCAATTGAATATGTCCAAGCTGTACGCATCATCTCTCCAATCATTTCTAGGCTAATCGCACAAGTGATTCGCGCAATCTTCGCTACGTCAGCCCTCGACGCGTATCCAACTTTGGCGAGCTGCTGCCCTAGCTGCTCTCGAGATGCTCTTACAACGTGCGAGCACTGGGTATTGGACAAGCCACACCCAAGCAATCGCTGCACATAACGCAGTTGATCCAAGTTGGCGATTTTGATGTTGTAAGAAGCAATAACGTGGCTTTGCCCCGTCTTCCCCTTCACTAGTAGGAGAAGAGGAGTAAACCTCCTGGAATATAGACTTCGCCTGGGTAATAGCACCAGCATCTTCAACTTCTTCAGAGTCAAACAGCAACCCCAGGATAATGATCTCTACAATCTCCTTGCCTATATTGATGGTCGCCGATTGTTTTTCCTTTCCAGTGTCTATTGTGATGTACGCAGGAATAAAAGTGGTCCTGAAAAACGACTGGTACCGAGTAGCGAGAGGTGAGGGAAGTGCGGAAGAGGTGTCCTCGGCTGCAGTATTCAGCTCTTGGATATAGTTCCTACGGAGCTCTTGATATTCCTCCCACCGGGAAGGATGCTGCTGGTGTAAGTGGTGCCGAAAGTTGTCCGTGCGGAACCTTGGGCCGGTCCACAGCTTATGATGAGTGGTACGCTTTCGGGGCTGCTTTTTTCTTCTCCTGCTGCCATCGTCGTCAATGACATCGTTAATGGACCCCACGTTACTTTCGTCGTTGATGCCGCCGGAGGAGCCGTCGGCGGCTCTTCTGCTGCTGCCATCATCAATTCCTTCTTCTCCTTCTATCTCTTCCCCTGCAGCCTTAGCCTCTTCACGACCAAAAGCAACGCAAAAGCGACAAGCGACGCTTTCAACCCTGGAAGTTCTCTCATTTCTTGCAACAACCTTCAGGCCGTACTCGTCAGCGTAAGTGTCCCTCCACTCGTAATTGCGTTGTTGCTGCTGTCTATTACGACGAGGAGCCATGTTGGCACCACTATGAAGTAGTTATGAGCGATCCGGGTGAGCTGTTTGTGACGAGCAAGCAACCGGAGACAATGAGATCGTGATGAGATCAGATCTTCATTGAGATCTTGGAGTTTTTTGTTGGGTGAGAGCAAAGAGTGCTGTTTTTGGAGCCTTTACAGCCTAAGGAGCCTTACCCAAGGCGCAAAACTCCACATGGAGTCTTTTATTAGGGAGAACTATGTGCACGAGAATAAGCAATCTGCGGAGTTCTTAAAGTCGTGTAGATCACGACTTTAAGGGGTGGTGCACGACTCTAATCAGGCCTGTCTAGGATCTCACTGCAATCTTGCAATGTGAAATTGCACCTGCAAGATTGCATGCAAGATAAAGCCGAGACCCTACGAGTACAACTACAATGTATGGAATCGCCCATTTTGGTTTTCAGTTATCAACGCAAAGATCTTGTATGAATCTAAAGGGAAAATCTCAGACGGTGAGGATATGTGCGCTTGAGCCAATCAGAAGACTCCATCCTACATCTAGCCAATGAGCGAGCGGGATATGGCCTCAGGGCCCTCTACTAGTCAAGGGCTCAGCCAATCAAAGCGAGACACAGAAGGCATGTCTCTAGCAGGTCCAGCGGAAAAGATAAGAGGGTACCCGTTCTGACACTTGGAGCAAGGATGATCGACATGGTCGGAGTCTTACAGAGATATAGGCAGACCTTGCGGGATGAATATTGAGGTACGAGTACTACAAGCACGCTACTGAGAGGGGCACACTCCGAAGGACCCAAGGTAAACAGGTTCCAGTTGGACAAACTCCTTTTATTAGCTGGATTGCTCTTTGCAGGGTCTTTCTTGCGACGGAAGGAGGAGGCAGCGAGAGCTTATAAGTGGCGAGAGACGAGGAGGAAGAATCAACGCTGAAGACGGGATACTGCTATCGCCTCTGACGCATTGAACCCACATCCTGTCCCCTATATGGCAATAGGCGTTCGGAGCTTTTCAAAAAGCCAGCACCTGTAAGAAGTGTAAGGCTCGATTGTTGGGCTGCACTATTTGTTGAACAGCAAGCGGAGAGAGACCGACCCTGGCTTACCCTCGATCAATGGCAAGATATCAAAGGAGTATCTGACTGAAGAGAAACCCTCTCCCTTTGGCTTGCCGGGAACGGGGCCCCAATGTTAGCCCTGAGTACTAATGCACACTTTACATGCTACACTCTAATGGACTCTGAGCATATTGAGGCACAAGAAGAGACTCGGAGATCGCATGGGGACGACGATGTCAGATCAACGGTAGAGTCCAAAGTGGGGGAGCACAGCGATGTTGATGGAGACCAAGATACCGCCCTCACTGGAGATATGGAAATAGACTACCAACTCAGACTAGAGGTCCCTCTCTATTGGGAAGCTCTACAGAAGGGTGAAGTCTCTGCGGTCCGTGAATACATGGAAGTCCTGAGTAGAATTGGCTATTTGCATACGTCCAACGCCAGGAACTATAAGCAGGCTGTTCTGGACAAGATTAAGGAGCTCTATCCACTCTTCTGGAGAGTTATGCAATCTGGCGAACTTCATCGCGCACAACGTATACTCCATGAAAAACGCCAAAGGACTCTTTCTTCGTCCAAGTAGCTTTTGGCTCTCTTTCCTCTCTTGCAGCATTGCGTTCAGCACTGTTCAACCGTTTCTGGCCTCTTGTACATGTATATGTTCGCCGTCGCTCCATTTCGCGGGTTCGACTCTTCGTCCTAGCCCAAAATTCTTAGAACTCTCCCCGCGACACTAATCTGTAAATGAACGAACAGTCGTCACAGCTAACGGAGGTCTGCTAATCACCAGAGTACATTTTGGTGTTCAAATTGCTTATAACCCACAAGGTCATAGAGTTAGCCTGCAATGGCAGTAATACCCTGCCCAGGCTCACTACGGGTTGTGAGATTATTGGTCTCACGGACGCAATAAGCAACCGCAGGCCGCTGACCCAGGTGATCCTTTCCAGGTTGAGTGTTAAAACGCTCTAGCTCTGCCAGAAGGGAGGGATAGACTTTTGAGGAGATCGTATCGGCCCAGATGAAGTCCAAATGCTCAAATTCTGGTTCCATATGCACGAAGGTTGTATCTGGCAGCTGGCTGATGAGATCAGGCACCTCAATGACCTAGCAGAGACACCAAAAGCGCTCTAATGAGAATGGCGTCTGATAGACACCTGTCTGGAGCAAGATACCCTGCTCTCCCCCATCATCACGACCTCCACCACAACAGGCACCATGACCAAACAGGGAAAGGAAAGAAGCCCTACCGTGTCTTTCAGTCCATAGAACAAGGCAATCGGGCACGTGATCTTGGACAAATCATACCTACGAGATGTGAGTGTCAGCATAGGAAGGGTGAAGGACCTGGAGTCACTTACTTGACAGGGACTTGTCCATAACGAGGACTCTCATCTTCATACATAGACAGGCAACCTGTTCTCATCAGCTGGAACCACTGTTGAAATTTACTTATAAGTTGTAGTTTGCCACACTGCTCGGGCAATGTACGCTTACGTGTTCGACGCATTTTACAGATGCGGTGTCATAGATATGGCTGTAGAGCTCCGGCTTTCGTTCCTCTGACACCTAAAGATGAGGATGGTAAAAGGCTGATCCGATTAGACAATACCGAGGACTTACCAGACTGTTATCCCACTTGAAGAGGTATCGCATGCTTAAGTCACAAAGCTGGCAGAGGATGCTTGTCAGTTAGCTGCGCAAAGTGCATAGGGGTTCAAACTTACTTTCGCAAACATTCGCCGGGACAATATTGGCTGAACAAACGTCACAATGCTAAACATAGCCTTTCTTCCGAAAATTAGGTATATGAACTTCAGATTGCTCTCGACAAGAGTAGATAGGAGAGATTTGGACAAGCCCCGACATCTTGCAGCAGGCGATAGAGCCACGAAGACATTGACACGGGATGCTAGCTGCAAAATAAGGCTAGTTAATCAGAGAGGAGGCCTCATTTCCAAACGACGTGCCCACCTTGGGAGAATGAGAGAAAGCAGCGAAAGCTTGGGCCGTCCCCTGCGAAAACCCTACATACGACAACTGTCTGGAGCTGGTGATGTCCAGTATGTACTCTATCATTGCAGGAACGTCATAGCGAGCCAGTTCGTCGATGCTATAGTTCTACGACAACCATGTCAGCGCAAGAGCTAGAGAAAAAGTTGACTATTCCTTACCCAGTATTTCTCTTGGCTAGGACGATAATGGATATGCTTGTGCGAGTAGCGGTTCCCACGGTTATTACCGAGCCAAACGTCATATCCTGCGTCTGCTAGGAAGAAGCCAAGCGAGGAACCTTTCATAAGAAAGCTCTGTCGTAGCCACAATGTCCCACGCTTAGCTAAGTAGTAGATCCCTCCTCGACAGGAAACACATGTCAACCTACCTCGCTATTTTGCAGCAATCCATGCATCAGTAACACTGCCGGCCTGCGTCCATTCCCGTCTGATTGCTCATGCCTCTTTCCTCCAGCGATCCTTTGCATAACGAGAACGAATCCGTCCTTGGTCTCCACTGTGTGCTCCTCAACTCGATACCCATTCTCCCGTATAAGATCAACAGCAGACCTCCATTCATACTCCCCTGACTTGGACCTGCTCGTCCATCGCAAAGGCGTGGAGAATACATCTCGAACTCTCTTTGAATGGGTGTAGATGTAGTCTAAGAGACTTGGGAATGGAAAGACCTGGCAAAAGGTAACGATCACATAGTAGCTAACCTCAACAGCGATAAGAAACCAAAATAGGATAAGAAGCTGCGTCCACTGAAGCAGATCCTGCCCAAGTGTCATCGCACAATCTTCTGAAGCACTTTCGCAAGGACTAAAGTGTTCCAAGAAGGGGCAGCTTGGCAGAATGCACCCTTTCAGCCTCTGCACATCACCAGGACAACGTTCCTTTTGAGATGGAGGCTGGACAGAACAAGATAGAACGTAGCCAGGTCTGTCAGCCCAATGAAATGAGAAGGCAACTACTCGTAGCGTCTCATCCAGGCAGCAAGAAACAATGGATAAGCAGAGACGCCTGTTTGCGATGCCAAAAGACGAATGACCAAAAAGCTTTCTCTTTTTGGAGATTTTTAAAGGCTTTGTCAGCATTCTGCTAGACCTGGCTGCTCAGAGCTCAGAGTTGCTGCAACGGAATCAGAACAGATTCTATTCTGCACCTTTCCCACTAATAGCTCTCTTATTCAGAATACATGGCTGTCTTCCCTCATTGATCAGTGTTTTCTCTTCACAACACTCAAACCTTCAACTTCTGAAAAGATGCGGAGAGAAGAAGAGGCGAAGAAACGACCGTGCCGCAGATCCTTTTTATAGTGTTTGACAACCCAGCAGGTGGTGGTACAAGGCCGCAAGCTGGGAAGAAGAGCAGAGACGCCTCCTGATTCTTGAGATAGGAAGCGTGAAGGTGGACTTGTTGAAGGAGCTTGTTCTGATCTTTTTGCTACAATACGTAGGAGGCTAGCTGTCTTTCTATCGGAACGCGAAGAAATACTCCGGAGTACGTGTGAACATAGAAAATCAGTGAAAAGCATCGACGAACGTAAGAATCAGCTAGAACTATGCTACTTTTGACCGCAATGTCTATGCTTGGCGAAGACTGTACAGCATACGGGCATGTGGATATATTCCGAAGGAGCTATTCATCTGCACTTAATATCACTAGTTGACTCGCTAAGGGCCAATGTTGACATTGCAGGGTGAAGTGTTAGGATGACGGCCCTAGGCCTCCATAAGACACTGTCAAATAGTTCAAGATGCACACCTATTCTCAGAATCTACGAAGGTCTCAAGCCTCTCTTACGAACGCTGGAGACATGTGATTGCAATGACATTTGTGATTGCAATGACATTGCTGCCTACAAAGGCCTGTTGATAAGCCTTAATGGCTGCATGAGCCGCTTAACCGCTGACAGATGGAGTAAGGGATAGGCTCAAAAAGCAAAGCACTGTGACAGTCTAAATTTTAAGGCACAAGAAACACTTCGAAAGATACTGCTCACGGTGAAGGGGTTGCCAGGGGTAGACTGTCTTCAGGAAGGGTAAGATGTATAATCTCCTCATCATACTGTGGGATAAAACGGAAGGCGGTGTCTTTAACATTCAAGGATGCTCTCAGGTAGCCTGTCTGCTAAGTTCTCTTTCTCAACGCGAGGATCGTCACCTATGAAACCATCACTCCCTACCTACCAATTCATTGGTGGAGTCCTAGGGAACCCAACATATAGACAGGGTAAACTCTGTCCTGCCGCCTTCTAGAGTTTTAGATTACGCAATTTATCGCACTCAGGGCCGTCTACGAAAAGGTAGATCAGCACATCCGAGTCTACGATTAACGTGAGTTGGAGCGCAAGGGACTAGGCAATCGTACCTTTATCACAAACAATTAATCCATGGTGGTAGTTAATGTCGATGGAAAGGACCCACCGATTCTGGAGAGTTTCGACCAACCACGGAAGGTAGCGATTTCGCTTGTTATTATGTGCTAGGAGGCCATAATCGGCCGAGCCCCAGGAGTATACTAGGCCTGTACCTTCAGCGGGATGATAATGACGTCAAGGACCTTTAAAGCGGAGAGGCGCCATACCATTAATTACCTGTAAGGCCAAATGATGTCTGGCTCCCAGCAGCTATGTCCACTATCGGGATTGATACCAGCTCTTTGACGACAGATGGATGGGCCAACGTTGTCTCTACGATACCAAGCCCCAGCTGACCGCAGGCATTGCTACCAAAAGCAACAACTTTTGTCACCGTGCCATTAGCTGGACCCAGAGAGCGAGCTTTTAGCAGCTGTGCACCTGCCCTTAGGTTTGTGAACTCTATACCTGTCAGCACCAAGGAATGGTCCGCACCCGCGCTAACCTTAGTGGCACTCCTCATGGTTAGCGCTGGGATAGGCTTAGGCAGCGGTTGGTCTTCTTCATAGTCCTCGTGACCTAGACACCCACCCTCGCTCTTTCCCCAGCTGAAGACTTGTTGGACAAGCATCTCATCGTTCTGTTGCGCTCTCTCTTGCTCCACAAAGCCAGGTGACAAGTAAGCTTGCACACCTTCCCCTTGAATCAATGGAGTTAGCACTTACCGACAATCGCAAGGGCGTGATAGTGACCTGCGGCCACATCTATGACTATTGCGCCCTCCAGCCCCGTAACCATGGCTGGAGCGCCGCAAGGGCTTTTGTCCCCTGGGGGAAAATATCATGAGTTAGATTTACTATCAATGTTGTCGCTGTGCTCGCCCAAAGTTCTCACACGCACCCCGGCCTAACTGCCCATGCACGTTGCTGCCCCAAGACCAAAGACTCCCTTCTTCACTTAGGGCCAAAGCAAAGCGCCTGCCAGCAGAGATTTTGGTAATGTGCCGCCCTGTAGGCAGAGGAATAGGTGTGGGACGTGTCTCGACAAGATAGATCTTTTTAGGTTTCGTCATTGTCTGGGAAGGCTTTTGTGGCGTTTCTTGCACTTTTTTTGGTTGTGTAGGCTTCATCAAGAACGAAGTCAGCGAGGGATTTGTGCTGCTGTCGGTTGATGTCAAGATTTCAGGCTTCGAAATGCGGAAGCCCAGTTGTCCAGCTTTATCTACACCCCATGCATACGCCTCCTTATCTTTGACACCACCGATGTTAGAGGTTGAAATGTAAAGATAACGAAGTCCTAACCTGTGACAGCATAGGCAGCATCGAATCCGGCAGCAATGCACTTTACGGGTCCGCTGAACCCTTCCTTTGGTCGCGCTTCCCAAGACTTTACCCCACAATCTTCATCCGTCTCCAGGGAGACCCTCCCAGCTTGAAACACTCCACCAGCATCTAGTCGAGTATATTATGGCGTGCACATGCTTACAGCTTCGAGGCATGACGTACCTGAAAGGAAGAGGCTGAAGGTCCCACCCGCAGCCACTTGGACGATGCGGTAGGGGTTTAGCTCCTTTATTAATACTGGCTTGTCATGACTCTTGGTCCGCCCATGACCCAGTCTGCCGTCGCCACCCAAACCCCTAAAGGATAAGTACTGAGTCAAGTTTCATCTACGGGAGAATAGCCCTGCGGCATACCAAGAGTAGACTGAAGTAGGTCCTCTCAGCCTCTGGACCAACTTTTCAATGAGGCTCTTGGCATGGTCATCATACTGTAAAGGGCCTGTACATAGCATCTCAGATATTGCAGACAAAAGGCAGACTATCCAGAAAAGCCGCCAAGGTACTCACAGGTCTTCCTGTCTCCTCCGGAGCTTAGGGCCTCTCCTGAATGGTCGGGCAAGTACGTGTAGTAAGTAGGCAATAAGGAGGAGATTCTCGCTTGAGGTGTACCTATGTCACTATGGTGTCCAACCTCTAGACTCCTGGGCTCTACCATTCTGTGCTTTAGAATAGAGGTCAACCTGCAGACTGCCGTCAGTACACCTCATCTTCGGACTGAGTTGACTTTCATCATCCTAGTCTTCGTTGTCGCACGGCTAGAGTGGCGCTCTCTCTAGGCTTAATACCCTCAGCTCACCGAGCCTTTGACCTCATACTCTTGTGAAATAAAGAGCAATAAGTAGGTACGAGACGGTCGCCATCATGCACAAACCCTACTACTGGGCGGCACGCCATCGCCATATGGACAGAAGCAGTAGAGTGTATAATGCCAGAAGACGATGAGAGCGGACCTAACCGGCCCTATCTCCGGCATGATGCCTGCCGGTCACACAGGCTTCCAGCTGATGACAATGCAAGGAGACTTGATGGGCTCTTCTGATGCATCCCCAAAGTTAACTTCATTGCAACCTTTCAGGCTCCGCACAGAGTAAGTAAGTATACTGTAAGTATAGGTACGAACTTGTACAACAGCACAGCCCCGCCTTATCTTTCCCCGCCTTGCCTTTCCACTTCGTACTTATGTAAGTACAGTAGGAACTTTCCTACAGAATCCCAAGAGCCTTGTTCCAGTCTACTTTGGGATTTATTACTTGTACAACAACATACTCCGTACCAGACTTATTATATTCGACGACAACTACTAGCAAGGATGATGTAAGGCGATGCTCCTTCTTGATGTGGCCTTCTTGGTGTCTGTGGACAGATAGAACTACCACCGTGCTTTTCTAGCCCAGATCATCTCACATCATGTACACTGTGAGTGTGCACATGCCTTGCTTCTGTGCTAGACCGCAACCAACAAACGCTTGTGGAAGCACAGGTTTGCGACAAAAGCTTTATTGATGATAATAATAAAGAAGGACAAGTAGTCGTACCAATAAACACAGCAGCAGCAGCAGCATATGATGGGTACCGTAGGAGATACCACGGCCGCAGCCACCAACATGCAATATCACTTTGAGGAAAGTATCACCACCTAGTAGGAAGAAAAGGGGACAACAGCAGAGCAACAATAGGAGGAGAAGAGAATAAATGAGAGTGAAGAGATAGATCGATACTACGAAAGGAGGAGTTACTTATAAAAAGTTAGAGGCTCACCACGCAAGCAACATTAGCGGCAATAATAATGGAGAAAACACAGCATGATGAAGAAGGAGAAGAGAAGAAAGAGAAGAAGTGACAGGAGGCAGGAGAAAGAAGAAGAAGGAAAAAACCACGAAAGAGAAAAACAAAAAGGTAAGACCTTGCAAGCGAATGCTGCCACCCACCAGGTGAAGGTTTCCAGTGAGGTTACATTGACACCGCCCCTCGGGAATAATAATTCCGCAGCTTAGATCTTCATCATCATCATCCTACTACCTCCTGCTTTTTTACGTTTTTACATTTACCAGCATAATGCTACTACTGCTAACCAAGTATATAAAAGGACACTACTGCTAGTGTGCTGAGCTACTAGGGGTTCACCTAAAATGCCATCGACCACACTTCGTCGACACTATCACTGCAGACCCACACCGGTAGCGTCATTTTCCCTCACAAAGGCAGACTTCTATACCACCCACAACTGTTACAAACCTCGGTGCGACCCCCACGGAATGTGTCAGATACTGGCTGACACGGTAGGCACCACCCACCACCCACCACTGGTCACTCTTCTTGGTAAACAAGAAGCTCAGGAAGCTCACAAACCTGGTTCTTTCTGATGGGTAGAGAGAGTTGCGTCTGCATGGTCCAGGCTTCCCCATAAGAAGCAGAGCTTTCCTCCTGCCGCACACGCTCCTGGTGGTGGCTATCCGCAGGATCTTGAAGCTCATTGTTGAGCGCCAGGCGTCAGGGTCCTGGATGACCTATGGTTTTGGCGAGACTGAACAAGACACACTGCTGCCGTGCCTGCAGGAGAGAGTTTTGTGACATTAAAGGTAGGTTTCACCAAGCTTACCAAGCTGCGTAGTTTGGTCTTCTTGGCAGATGGGCACGTAGTATCATGATGTCTCACATAATCAAGAATTCTGCTTTTCTGAATCCTTTGATGCGACCTTTAATACTGCTGAGTGCTACTGCATCATCTGCCTAAATCCTTTCACTCCTGCACGACCCTATTTGCTTCCTAAGAAAACGTTATTGATGCATTCCTTGCAGGCTTCCCGACTTCGGCAATGCGTGAGTCTTGAGGAAGGCGCTATCATGTGTGTTTTACAGCTTCAAAGTCGCAGTCGCAGCAGGGGTAGTGCGTTCGCAAGGCCATCTTTTTTAATAGTAATATATGTACAGCAAAGTCTGTGATCAACGCCTTCCGCGGCCCCCAGTCTTCCCTCCTCTGGCCTTCTTATTGGCTACCTTAGCATTCTCTTTCGCATCAGGCTGCAACGGTAGAAGATTAGCTGCAGCAAATATGCTTAGAACGCTCTTGCGTACCCACCTTCCTCTTGTTGGTGTTGTCAGAAGGAATAACCTTGAAGAAGCTGTCCATTCGGCGCTGGGAATGTACATCTAAGGAGGTGCCGTCAGTGTACAGCTAGCTCTCAGTAGAGCCCCCAAACATGTACGTGAGTCTTACTCTTCGTCTTCTTCAACTTCTCGATATTTGAAAGCACCCTCTGTTCGTTAAAGCCCATATCATCCACAAGAAACTTCTTCAGTCCTTCTTCATCAGGATCTGCCCACTTCAGCTAGGGGGTAGCAGTGAGCCTTGTTGTTCCATTAATGGTGTAGTAGTCTGGGGAAAACAAACCTGAACGCTACTCGGATCTACCACTTCAGGTTTCAAGAACATCTCTCTGGCTTGGACGAAGATTGGCTCATCGCTCAACCAATCTTCTGGAATCTGGACCCCTTTGTTCGGGTTTTCTTTGAGGTTCTTTAAAAAGCCTTCAATGTTGCCATACTTTTTGATAGCGGCATGAGCCTTCTTGGGACCGATACCTGCGGCGGCTTTGAATATAACGTGCCAAGTTGGACACAATAGACACCTTACCTTTGATCGAATCACAGTAGTCGCAGCCACATAGGATACAGAGGTCGACAAACTGCTCACATCGGAACAATCAGTACAATATGAGATGAGGTAACAAAACCAATCGCTAATGGAGGACATTTCCCAAGCCCAAGCTGAAGCCCCGGCTCAGAGTGCAATAAACGCTAGCACCGCAAATAACTCTTCGAAACTTTAACTTGCCTGTTCGTAAGTAAGCCCTAATCCAGATATGACCTTCTCGCAGTCGATTGAGAGCACTGCAGCCGACCCGAAAGTCATACGCCGGAGCTACATATAGCAATTAACAATAATGTCGCCTCTTCCGAAAAATAGTCGACTTCCAGACAAAGAGCCACCAGGTAGTCGTAGGGTTGACAGGATATAGAGGCGCTTACCAGTACAGGAGTACGAAATGTCAGCGAGTCCATATCTTCAGATGCCGTCCCATACACCACGCCAGCTTTGGCTAGCGTAGCGCATGATGCCTCTGCCTCACACGGCGCCTGATAGGTTTAGCACCCGAATGAGTCATGAGTCATGCGATATGATGAATGAGACCAGTTGCTTACCTCAACAATGGGCACTCCCATAAGTCTCAGTAGACGCTTGCAATCGTCATTGTGCTGCTGTGTCACCCTAGTTGTGCGCTTGCTGAACTTGTCTACATCCTCAACTCCCCCTGCCTCTTCTGCAGCTTTCATATCGGCCTCTGCTTTCTCTCTCTGCGTCTTCCGCTTCTTGAGCTAGAGAGTTAGACAATGTATTTGAGGTGGGGTTGGGGTGGGAGGGGGAAGGAGAGGAAGCGGGTTGTTAATGTTGCGTCCGGTATCCAAAGAACATCATCTCATCGCCCTACTTCTTGCATCTTCATCTCTGGTGGCTTCCCATCAAAGACGTAGACGGGTTTGATACCGCTCTGCAGCATTCGGATCGTCCTGTTAAATATACCCTGTGCGCAAGATCTGAGCGGGGCCACGGTTGAGCTAAATGTCAGCATTGTCTTACCTGGATATGACTCGTGACCTCTCCTGCTTCGTTTGTTAGCATTTGTGCTGGTGCACTCCCGTCTCCTGACCTAACGGCAATCTAAAAGACACTATGAGGTCCAGTTGCCGTCAGGCTCGCACCTGAAGACTTACCAAGAACTGGTACAGGGCCATACTGGCGTCAACTGCAACCTTACGGCCCATTAGTTCTTCCATAGCAATTTCTTTGTGAGAATTGGGCGCCTCATCGGCGATGAGCTTCATTAGGCCCTGAATGCCCATTCTATCAGCTTCTTTTGTATCTGCGGAAGGAGTCTCTTGGTACTGGCCAGGGGACTAAGGTGCTACCTCAAGCGTTTAAATCTCTCTGTTCCCAGTCGGCAATATGTTCGTCCAGTTAAAACAATGCGTATGTCTAACCTAGATCCCACTTTCTCTCCAGACCCTCAGGATCAATTGGACTTTGATCAGAACTGCAATGTTATAGCTTTTGACACCTCCTACTCTTTCTCCTTCCTTTGTGGTGCCGTTTCTCTATTGCACCATCTAGCTTAGTGGCGCCACTTGGTTGACTGAGCGCACCCGCTTAAGTACGAACTAACTAGCCAAGTAAATTGAGGGTCATCTAATATCTCATGTACCTTTGCGCACATAATAAGGTACGATGAACCGCTCAAAGGGAGCACCGATCAAGTGCGTTTGAATGTGAGGGAAGATGAAGTAAGAACAACTTGAGGTGCTGTGTTCCCGCCAAAAGTGTCAGGCTTTATTCACAAGACCCTGAGCCTAATTTGCAGTTCACATTGGTCAAGATCACCCTGCTGTCAGGAAAGCCGTTGATTTGCCACTCCGCTGTCAATTTGACACCAGTAAGATCTTACTCTTCATCAGGCAATAGGGACATTCACTCTACAGAGCAGCGCTGGATACCTTACAAGCAACTTGTTGCCCCTTGTTGATAACTCTCAGGCAAGTCTACGACCATCATTCGCCCATCAGCTGTGGATTGCGACGGTGCAGTCCAAGAGTTCTACCAGAAGCGTTTCCCAAAGAAGTGTGGGTACAGAGAGAGAGAGAGAGAGTCAAGGACGGTGGACGTGCTGCCAGTCTGGTGGCAGCTCCCTCTAGATCAGTAGTGAAGATCGCTCAGAGAAGAGCAAATTCTTTACGTCAGAATAGCTCTTCATTCGTTCATTCACGCTTTCTTGCCAAGCAGCCTTAGCCCATAACGAGGATGTTCACGAGCAGGGTTCTCGAGCCTTGGTTGGCAAATCGATTCGTGCAACGATATGATTGGGCTGAGGCATTGCAGAGTGTGGCGAATGCTGCCAAGCAAAGGGAAGTCCTTGCAGGAGCATTGGAAGACTCCTCTCTAGTGCAAAAATCGAGCAAGGCCGAGGCAATGGTGTCGGTCCTGCTTTTGATGAAGAATGATCCTTTCTGTTACTTCCTAGAGCCACAGGAATGGGCGGAACTGGCTCTGATCTCCAAGGACGTAATGCTGGCTCTAGATTGTGAGGTCTTCTGGCTGCGATTCGTCGGATTCATGATTCGAAAGCCTCCCAAGAACTTCTCTTTCCGGCGGCTGTTCCACTTCTTTGCCGTTCGGAACATTTCCGACGTCTGGAAACGGCAACTTCTCAGTGAGCAAGAAACAGACCGTGCTGATAATAAAGTTGGCGGTAGGAGGTCTGGACCACTGGCCACGTTTCAGGTTATCCCGTTACAGGATCGAGCCCTGAAGGAGATCCATATCAGCTTGTCAGAGGAAACTTCACGGGCATTCTGGGAAGACAACCTCCTACAGTCGATAGGTCTGAAGGTCATGCCCACTGCCGAAGATGAGAAGACCCTCCACAAAAAGCTCAAAATCCTGCAAATGAAGCGCTGGTCCATACGTGATGTCGCTCAGACCATACTTAGTGCCCCGAAGAGGAACAAGGCTCTGGTCGCTTCCTCAGCCGCGTTTCTCCTAAGAGGTATGCCCAAAGGCCGTCCCCTGGAGAAGGAGTCTGTAGTCGCTCTAGCAGCGTTGCTTGAAGACGTCAAGACTTTGACAGCATTCTTGGTTGTTTATCATTGTAAGAGCGTCGAGGCAATAAAGGAGGGAAAGCCCCCCATCAAGAGCAACCACAGTCGTCCTACTAGAGCTGTCATCCTGTACGCTCTGGCTCAAATGTCCTGGCTTCGTCTAATGCGTGTATTCGCCGTCAGAGGGTTATTCAAAGCTCTTTTCAAGGCTATTCACATACGGGAACTTCTTCGCCGAATGGTAGGGAAACCGGAGAGCCTATTGTCGGCTGCAGAGCAAAGGAAGGTATTCCTGCTACAGGCGATGGTGCGAAGTGAAAGATACCCATCTTCAGAGGAGCTTTTTGTGGATTGGAGAGATTGGGTAGTCAAGCCGCTGCAAGAACTTGTGGCTGGGGATAAACTCTTCTACATCCCTCCGTCCTGGCTCGAGCAGACGTGGCAGGCATCTCTTGCCGGAAAGCGCCTTCACCCGCCCCAGTGTCGGCGACTGGAGGTCCTTTTGAGTGTACATGGCAACACATCCACAACCTGGGACATGATCTTCGATTTAGGATTGATCTCCCCCAGCCAGGTGCTGGCGAATTTGCGGTCCTTATTCCTTCTTTGCTACGATTCCAATCGAGTAGTGCGCTTTTTAACTGCTAGGCTTGAGCAGCTTGATCTCCTCACAGTTATGAAGGTTGGGCACATTCTGGAGTCAACCATTACGCCGGACTTCGTTTCAAGCGTCGTGGCGCAGCTCTCACACAGCCGATCTGAAGACGGTAGTGGGCAGGCTGAAAATGCTACCGAGGAGAAGGTGAGTTTGAGCATGCACTTCAAGGACAAAACAGGTGGATTGCGAGAGGTGGAAAAGATAAAGAATGTTGGGAAGAGCTTCTCCACTGGTATGGTGGCTCCCTACATGGGCGTGACCAAGCACTTAATCACTGAGATCCTGAAGAAGTCCAGAAGTAAGGAGCCGCTTGGCCGTTCTGCGATCGTGTACACGCCGGAGCTACTGAACGAACTAAGATCAGGAGTCCCTCCTCAAGCTCCCAGATATTGCACCTCATCACTCTGGCGTAATGAGAGCATTTGTCTCAACCAATTGGGACCTGTAGAGCTAGTCGAAGCAGGCATAACCTGGTGTCAGGCAGAAGGTGACCGTATGGCCGTCGACCTGGATCTTTCTATTGAACTCCTTTCAGCCCCTGACAAGTCTGGGGTCCCCAGTACGCTTGACACCTGCAGCTACAGAAATGTAAGGCTTCCCGGCGTCACCCATTCAGGAGACGTTGTGAATGCCCCTTACCCTGAAGGGGCTAGAGAGAAAGTCGAGATCAACCTGCATAAAGTACTTGAGCGGTATCCAACGTGCACCTACATCGTTATCGAGGTCCATTGTTTTAGTCAGCAGTCCTTTGACAAGCTTCATGAGGCTTCAGTCTACGTTGCTAATCCGCACGCCGTTGGGAGTGGGCCGAATGGTGTGGATATCATGAGCGCTGCCAAACTAACAGGCACCGGTACAGCGAATATCGCAGGCATGATCACCATTGAGAGGGGTGACGACTCGAAGCCCACTGGGAGATTTTTCTTTACCTGTTTGGATACATCTCTTAAAGTTGCCCATCAGGTCGCCCAGTCCTCGGCAGGGTTGGTTCAGACTAAGATCATGGAAAGATTGAAGGCGAAGGGAGGTCTTCTCTATTCAAAGCTGGCAAGTCTGTCTGCAGCGCTTATCTCTAAGGAGGTGGTGCTCCTGCATGAGGGGCCAACGCGGACTATCTACCGGAAGGAAAATGAGTCCACGTGGGACTTTTTCCTAAGAGTATCAGCAGAACTAGATTGCGTGCGGCCGACTCTTCGCCCCAAATACAACGAAAGTTGGTTTGCTGAACCTTTGACTGTCTTCATGGGTGAGCTTGAGAGTATGGAAGAATTGGAGCAGATGTCCCTGGGACAAACTCTGAACTTAGTAAATGTAAGGGCGACAACACCGCAGGTTCAGGAGAAAGGAAGTTTGCGATATATTCAGGGGTGGGATGTGCGTTCCATTCTCCTAAAGTGATAATATGCAGGCGCTAGCTACGCCCATTGACTTCAAATAATTAGACTGACTCGTAAACGACTATCCCCAGTATCAACTTAGCTTTGGCTAAAAGACCAGCCACAGATTAAGAGAGTTGGAGGCCTGGAGGCGTCTCTGGAAATGGCCCTGCATGAGCGCTTGACATTCCTAACCAATAACAGGTTATATATAATGGCCCCCTGGTTCGAGGGTTGCGGTTGACACCTGACTTTTACACTTGCCCTATCTATCCTACGAGACGGAGCAGAAGTAGAACGCCTCCCTATCGCTTTCCTGCTTCACCTCTTCTTCGGCTACGTCTGACTTAGGAACAGAGGGCTCTTCCTGCTTCACGTGTTGCCACTCCTCTTCTTGTTCCTGAACCTTTTCGTCCTTGAGGCGGACCAAGAACTGATCTAGTGTGACTACATCAGTATCGGGAGGGAGTAAATCCATACACTTTTTAACTGCTGCCAATGGGCCGCCTAAGCCCTTCCACGACCATGCATGCACGTTGATAAGGATAAATCTGTCCTGCAGGGAAGAGGACTCGAGCGGAAGCTTGCTGATTGCCTCTGCAACGCCCTCAGGCGTCTTGTCGGGGCCCAGATTTTCCCACAATAGATATCGATAGGCAACAACAGGCTTCACATTATGCCACAAGATCTGGCCCTTCCCTGCATCATACAGCCAACCTTTGAACACCACAGCATCTATGTTTTCTTCCTCTAACAGCTCAAAGCAATGCTCCATATGTGAGCCAGAGACGTTCATCACGGATGTGCATCGGAGACCAGCTCGCTCCAACACTTGGCTTGACCACTGCGCGAAATTCTTACGATCTTTTACTTCGTCCAAGAACGCATATCCGGCACCACTGATGCCTGCAACGAAGCAATCTTGAGATGAGGCGGTTTTCTTAAGATGCTCTATCGATCTCGGAGCTAAATCTTGTAGAGCAGCAGCGAGTTCCCATGTCATCGGCAAGGTCCCTCGCAGTGGAGAAGCCCAAAAGCCTTTGTCAGAGACGAAACCCCCTCCCATCCATTGGATATTATCTCCATCTGACATGACAAAGCCGATAGTCCGCCGTTTCCTCCTCTGAAAACGGACCCCTTCTTTCTCTACCTGGGCAGAACCATCAGCGTCCTGTTCCTTAGTTTCTACGTTAGAAGTCGCCATGTGCTCTTCCCCAGCACTCTTCTGTGGATCCCGGTGGGAAGCTGGAGTCTGGATTGGGAGCTGGCACAGTACCGAGAGGTTGAGAGAGTAGTCTGAAGCCAGCACTGCGGCACCAACCTTGGAGGCTTGATGCACTAACTCATCCTCCTTCGCCCAGCCAAAGACATAGGCCCGAGGACCACATACATTCATTATCTCCTCCATATCCTCCCCCTTTAAATCGTAGCAGGTGAAAAGATTCTGTGCAACAGCCAGATCCCGTGCGGGTAGCCGAATGCCTGGGTCAAGGACCAGTACGCCATGGCGGGAGAAGAGCTCTTTATGTTCTCTCCAAACTGACATCAGGTCAGGAACCTTACTTGCGTCAGCCTTGACTTCTCTGGGCAAAGTCTCCTGAGCTTTGTTAAGAAGGCTCTCGTGGACAGCGACGCAATGCTTGGGTCCGCAGAGAGAGGTGGCGATGTTGATGCTCTGCTTGTGCTCACTGTTGAAGACAATGTACCCGCTGACGTGCTCTCCAAAAATCTCCAGTAGACTCCACACCGACGTGACGTGTTCCACATGCTCTTCCCCGATCTCCTTAGCGAGCTGCTGAGCTATGAACTCATACATTCCTTGCCCCTCTATCCAGAGACTTGGACTTGTTTTGGCGACAATGCCCTGGAGAGTTGAAGTCAATACTTGCTCTTCCGGCGACCAGCTAGGCGCAGGAGCTGTCCATAGCTTGGACGGCAGAAGCGTTCGTACTTTGGCAGAGTGTGATCGAGCCATAGGTTCAGGAAGTTCGGCCAAAGGCTCTGCACTTGAGACTTGCAGAACTTTAGCCATTGCTGAGCCTGATGGGTGGCTAGCAACAGGGATCTGAGACCGCCGCGTCTGATGATGAATATGATCACCGACCCAATCCTACAATCGCGCCTCCGTCTGCAGTCACCACGGCACCCCGTAGGTCAAAGCAAAGGAGCTGTTTGATCTCTATATCTTCCTCTGTAACCTTCTCGCTTTCCTTCACCGTGTCTCCTGCCTCCTCTCTGTCACTTCCAGGAGTGCCTGACCTCAGACTCAGGCTCGTCTGGTCAAGAGTCTGCCTCCTGACGTCCACATCTCTCGCGGCCTCTTGATCCTTCGACGGTTGCTGCTGCCCTGGCTGTTGCTGCTTGTACCGTAACTTCAACCCGCCCTCTTCATAATCTTGGGACATTCCCGGGGGACCTCTGAAAAGACAGCAAAGGGCAAAGGGTGACAGGAGGAGGTTAGCAGCTCGGCGGCCGGCTACTACAGGAAGCCCCAGTGCTCGACAACAATCGACTCCTAGAGTTGCTTGCCATCCGGTGTCTATGTCTGAGCCATTCACCCAGTAAAGAGGCATCCCCCAAGGCCTTCACGATCGCCGCGGCCCACACACCGTGGTACAGGTTCAAAGCACTTGATGGACCCTCACAATCGTTAGGCAAAATGAGAGAAAGAAAGCCAAGGTAAGTGTATCCTCTGACAAGCAGTTACCATCTCCCTGGCGAGAGAAGTACGCATGTTTATGCCTTATGACTGCACAAGGCTAATTGCTCTAGGTGGATGTGCTAGCTAGAGCCTCTCGTGCCGAAGATATTGGTAAACATGCAATGATACACTTCGTTTACTTGATGATTGAGTGACAAGTGAAAGACAAATACTCGGATCACCGCGGCCCAGCTTACGGGACTTCTCGATAGGCAGATCTCAAAACGGCGACCACCGGTGCCGGGAAACATACAGGAGGTAGCAGGCACGGCACGATATGTGGCAGCTTGAGTAGGGCAGATTGTGGGGAGTATGAGAGGCTGTCTTGGCCGTCGGCTGAGAACAGAGGTCGGCCACAGTAAATTTGTCACTCAGCGGTTTAGAGTGCACTCTGATAACAGCGCAGGGAGAAATCACCAACGGGCCCTGAAGTGTCAAAAGGCATACATGGAAGCCCCCACATGTGCGAGAGGGTTTGGTGGAAGCCATACGACCTGCTTTTCAACGTTGCCTGTTACGCCGTGTCGACCCAGACCACCTTTGCTTACCCATCCCCGTCAGAGAGCTGTCGCAGTCTATCACAGCTAAGCCATGGATGAGATTGGCCCCTTAGGGGAAGAGGAGCAGCACCATCGCAGCAGCGTATGAAGATATTGCCGCTGTCGTGTTCATCTCTCTCAGCGCGGAGTTGAAGGAATTTTTTCCGGCCAGAAATGCGCCGAAGGGTAAGATAGAGGTGTGCTCCAAGAATTGGCGAGTTATCTCTGGGTTCTCGCTGTTTCTTAATAGCCGCTGATCTTGATGAATGCATCCCAGCATGGTGAAGATGGGGAAGCCAATGAAGTAGAGCACCGGGTTGAGATGACCATGACGCAGCAGTGACCCCAGTGTTACCGTAGAGAGGCCAGTGAAGAAAGGATGGCGACTCACCCGATGAATGCCTAGTCGATATGTGGCAAAGAGTCCGTCAGTTAGGTGAAGACATGGGTGCTACAGACGACAGTGTATCAAGATAACAGGGCCCTGCCATAGGAACAGTTCATAGATCTCAATAACGGTCAATGCTTGTAAGGCGCACATACCTCTCCCATAGATCTGTGCATCAATACTCTCAGCGTCCTCCTTAGCCACCATTGCTACAGCACTAACACCGTCTTCCTTGGTAGCCTCTTCCTGCTGCTTCTCTTTCTGCTCCTTCTCCATTTGCTTTGCGAGCGAGAAATCACTTGGGTCCACAACAGCTTGGGCGAGGATAAAGAAACCAGCTATGTGCAGGATCTTCCCAGTTACTCTTGGTAACGCTGCGCTCCCATTCCAAAGCCGAGGACCAGGAAAGCGCTTACCATAGCGAAGTGCGACCAAGGAGAGCGGACCGATAGTCATGAATGAGATGAGGGTGTATCCGGCCTGAAATTTCTCTTTGCCATACTTTTCAATGAGTCTTGACCTGCGTGGCTCACTGCTCAAATAGAGGTGAGACCCGCCAAAGGCAAGCCATCCAGCAAGGATGGAGGCAGTAACCCATCCCCCGCCAGGTCTTCTTTGCAGCCCACGTTGAGTGAGAGCCGATATCTTCACCGTCGCTGGCCGGTTGTTCTGGTCCATTTGGGGGACGCGATCAGACATGGACCTCAAGCAAGACGAGGGGGCGTGGTCTCAGGTCACGTTTGATGACTGTCTAAAGGAAGCAAGCTACAGCTTTGGTCTGGAAGGCGGGAGCGTCCACAATGCTTCCAGGCTGAAGGCTGGATCATCTTCTCCTGATCAGTCAACAGCAGCAAGGTGCGACGGAGTTTGCTCTCGTCCATTAGAGGGCAGAAGGCTTGGCAGAAGGATCGACTTTCGCCCCCTTCTTGTTTCTCATCTTGGTAGGCAGGCCGCTCCCAGGGGAGGTCTGCAGATTATGAAGAGGCATATAGGAGAGGAAGGACAAGGATGATACCGATGATGAAAGCGAGCAGGATCTCATTCTAATAAGAGCATCATCCTGCTCGCTCTTGAGGTCTTGACGCAGGAGGGAAGCTGCAGGCAGCAAACGCGCACACGCGCAGCGGATAATAAGTCTCTCGTCCCTCTTGTTGGGGATAATCCTCAAGGCGGCGTTAGTGACAAGGAGGAGCCAAACCTTCTTCGTCGTTCAGGATTGGCAAGTGCCATTGAAGACACTTCTGCTCGGTCTTGAGAGTAGCTGGCCAAGGTAAACAGAAGACCAAGGTGCAATAGCCGCTGCAATGCACCAGACCTTGGGTTAAAAGGACGTTGTGACCATGGATGAAAGTGGACATAGGTCAATGGCAGCGCGACAACGCGGACTGAAGCTTCTCTTGAGATTCATAGCTGTGATTGATGTGGTGGGTCTGTGGATTCTTCTCTTGGTGCTGTACCATGGCGATGTAAGGGAGATGTTCCAACGTGAAGTGCGGCACTATGGCTTCAGAAGATCTCTGGTAAGCATCAGATCCTGGGATTGACTCTAACCGCTTCTACCAGCATTCTGCTTGCTTTACCCTGTAGTCCTTGCGCATGGTTCGAACCATGAAGGTCGGCACTTGCCTTTATTGCTGGGCTAACACATTTTGCGTGTTTTAGGTCGAAGTTCCGGTGATTTCTCTGGTCCGAGCACTCGGCATATGGGTGCTCACCCTTCACCGTCGCCGTCGCAAGCAGAGAGCCGTGGCAAGCGTATATATCAACTTTGCATCATTTCTCTTCCTCTTAGGCAAAGTGCTGTCTTTCTCATACCATGAGCAGCTGCAAAAAGCTATACTAATTAGCGCCATCACACTTTCGAGTGGCCTTTTGCTCACATCGATCATGCACCTGAAGAGTCCCATTAGGACGGCTCTGAATGAGGATGAGATGAGTGAATCTTTGTTAGGACGCGACAAAGGTGGTTCCAGCAGTGAGGGTTCTGAGGTCCGCCTGAAGGTTGACAGATACATCAGCCAAGGGCCAACAGGCACATCCAAAGTCTCTATAGGACGCATGTTTGCCCTGTCTAAGGTGCGGTTTCCTTCTTTGAAGTCATCCCCCCAAAATTCAAGCTTGCACCTTTGCTTGCTAGTGTGCACTTCTTCAGCACTTACTCCTGAGTCGATGGCAACATCGTCCGTCTCTTGCCAACAGCTGTATTACTGTCGTTTAACTGGCACCAGGGAGTGCGCCAGAACTCACGGTGAACATTTTCGTGCTGTCTTCCTCTTTGACCGTAGCCTGAGAAATGGTTTCTCATTTTTGGTACCATGGCCCTCGTCGTTGCTGCGGCTGCCCAAATTCTATCACCTGCCCTGCTGGGCAAACTCATTGACATTGCGGCTGAAGGAGACGGGAAAAGGTCAAAAAAAGAGCGAGAAATGGACCTTAACAGGACGGCATTACTTCTTCTACTCCTTTTCTTTGTTGGATCAGTATGCACGTTCATTAGAGGTAGGAGTGCACGTCGGCCTAGCTTAGGGTCGGAGCTCTCTCCTACGGGGAGGAGTAACAGAGAGCAATGTCTGATTCCTAGTTTGTCGTTCCAGCTTCACTCTTCAATACGTCAGGCGAAAGAGTGGTTGCAAGGCTGCGAAGGTTGCTCTTTAACAACCTATTGCAGCAAGAAATTGGCTTCTTTGATGAAAGCAAGACGGGAGAGCTCCTCAATAGGCTAGCATCCGACACCATGCTCCTGCAGGTACCACCCTTGCCATAATGACGTGTACTGATAATAACGACGGGGCAGAGTGCTCCTGCAATACTATAGGAAGATGATTTAGAGACTTCTGGTGCTGCGCCCTGGGTGGGCCAGACCGGCTGGAAGAGGGTCGTTGCTGATATCTTATCTTATCCCCTAGGATACAGTAACCACCAACATATCGATGTTCCTTCGCTGGATGGCGCAGCTGCTAGGATGCCTGGGGTTTCTTTTTTATCTTTCTTGGCGCCTTACTCTCATCATGTTGCTCGTCGTGCCATTGCTCAGTATCGGTGCCGTAATATGTAAGTCATAAGACCCTTCATTGCGGTACAGGGGGACTTATGCCCCAGCTTTTCCAGTCACCCTTCGTCTCCCTAAACCCTTTGCTGGCCTCCTGCCCTTGTTAAACTTCAGATGCAAAGCTTGTACGAAAGGTGAGGCATGTCTACGTTAGCCCTCTACACATTTTCCGTGGCACTTATGTGCCTCGCTTGGCATATCGATATTTCGATCTAGTTCGCCAAAAGCTACCAAGCTAAGCTTGCGGAAGCCTCAGACATCGCTCAGGAGAGCTTCAGCAACATTCGTACTGTCAGATCCTTCGGCATGGAGAAAACAGAGGGAAGGAAATACGAGGAGAAGATAAACGACACCTACCAGATCGGGAAGAAAAAAGCGCTGGCCTATGGTAAGTTGCACAAAGCTGCCCCATGCGTGGGCAACCTCCACCGTCGCATATACCTCATGGCCCAGGATTACAGCTCCTGTAACTCACCGCGATTGCTTAGGATTCTTCTCCGGCGGCATCGGCTTCCTGGCTTATACTGCAATAACAATAGTCCTATGGTAAGTGCCAGCTCCATGCAGGCGATTGGATTTAAAAGATCACGATGGCATCCAAGCTCAAATTGAGGAAACAAGCGGCATTTGTGGCTGAAGATGCCTGAGAATGGGGTGGAGTGCCTAATCAATAAGCTTCGTGGACAGGTTCGGCGCAAGAGATGTAGTAGAAGGGAAGTTCACTGCTGGATACCTGACGGCTTTCATGCTGTGTAAGTAAACCCTTGATTTGGCTGCACAGAATACTCCTACTTATAGCTCTCCTCTTGCTTCCTTCTCATACCGCTCTCTGCTTCACCTCTCGCTTGTGCTTCTCCGCTACTCTGCCGTCTCTCTCACATACCTGCAGATACGGTGAACATTGCTTTCGCCCTCGGTGGTCTTTCGAGCCTCTTTGGAAACTTAATGAACGCTCTTGGTGCCACGTACGGATGTTTCCTGTACCCGGAAGATAATATCTTCAGGATTCACTGTTCTTAATCTAAAGTGCACCTTTTGCATCGGGTTATCTCACAGGGAGAGAGTCTTTCAACTCCTTGATAGGCTCCCGCGGATCAACATCCAGCCGGATCAAGGGGTTCTCATTGAGAACTTCAAGGGTAGGATACAGTTTAAGGATGTCACATTCTCTTATCCTTCTCGGCCAGACCGTCTGGCACTAAACGGCATGAGCTTTACGGTACCACCTAACCAGACATATGCCCTTGTAGGGACCAGGTAATGTCTCTCCTATCTCTAAACACTCCAATGCCTTATCGTGAAACCCCACCCATTCTTACTGTGCTGCCTATAGCGGGCATGGTAAGTCTACCGCACTAGCTTTGATCCAGCGGTTCTATGATGTCAACGATGGAAAGATTCTGCTGGATGACGTCGACATAAAAGATTTGAACTATCAATGGCTGCATTCCCAAATTGCCAGTGTTTCACAAGGTGATCAGTCAGTACAGTGCTAAGCCACCTGTGAGCGAAAAAGGTGGTCTCGTTTACTCACGCTTCTTCTCAACTCGGCTTGCTTCACAATCCAGAGCCTGTTCTATTCGCTACCACCATTAGGGAGAACATAGCGTATGGGTCTAGCGACCGCACTCCCACAACTCAGGAAATTCAAGACGCTGCCAAACTGGCGAATGCCCACGACTTCATTATGCAATTCCCAGAGTGCGTTACATCAACATTACCATGTATCGCTCCTTTCTGCATTCTTACATCTCCCTCTTCATATGTGGCCATTACCCTCAAACTCACTGATTACGTGGTCTCATCAAACACAATTACCACCAGCCATACTCGTCTGCTCTTAGTTAAACATGTGTGCTTTCAGCGGTTATGAGACTATGGTGGGAGAGCGAGGAGTTCGTCTCTCGGGAGGACAGAAGCAGGTTTGCCAAGTGATTGGATATTTCCTTTTATGGACTTGTACCTTAGGTGTTGGCTGACTGGACACTCCATACAGAGAATTGCTATTGCAAGAGCCTTGCTTATGAATCCCAAGATATTGCTGCTAGGTAGTCTAGTCGCCTCTTTAGGGTTTATGTCTTTATCACTAACGGCTGATTGATTATATGGTATTCTAGATGAAGCGACAAGTGCTTTGGACGCAGAGTCTGAGACTGCTGTTCAGGTCCGTTACCCTCTGTGCCTCTGAAGCCTGAGAGAGTGAGAACATCAGAGTTAGAACTATGTAAGGGCATCTTTACCAAAAACATAGCAAGAAGGAGGAGACTAGAAGAGATTCTCAAAATAGACAAGGAAAAATAGCCCGAACTGTGATGAAGCCTTACGTCATCTCTGTATTCCTCTAGGAGGCAATCAACAACTTGATGAGGGACAGAACCGTCATTGTCGTCGCTCACAGACTGTCAACCATTAGGCACGCCAGTCGCATCCTGGTACAGACAAAGGTGGATGATAGCGCAGGCTCCTCGTTAAAGTCCCCGCTCTCTCTGCTTGACATCAGGTCATAATCAAGGGAATGGTCGTGGATGAAGGCGACCACCTCTCACTGATGAAAAGCAGTCAAACCTATAAGAATTTGGTCCGCAAGCAGGTCCAGCAATGGCAATCCGAAGATGAGGATGCTGAGGGAGAAGATGTTGAAGGCCAGGAGTAGCTGCCAGAAAGGCACTACTTCGTCATTCAATCATAGAAGTGAGAGTCTTTTAACACTTTAACATGTGAGAAGAGCTATCGCCGAGCGCTGAAAGTACTGCCCCCTAATTTGGCTCCTTTCTTCTTCCAGCCCCACTTTTCCCCCGCCTATGGGGTCCTTAATTGTACACCATATACTTTGGCGTGGAAGAGAACTTCTGGTAACCCTTGATAACCTTATTCACTGACTCCAGAAAGTCCTTCTCGCTCACGGACTTTCGCCGAGCCCTAATGGCAAACATGCCCGCCTCTGTGCAGACGCTCCGTAACTCGGCGCCAGTAGTGTTGGGACAAAGACGAGCAATTAGCTCAAATCTGATATTTCTGTCGCAGTTCATCCTCTTCGCATGGATTTTCAGAATCTGCGTCCTTCCATCCAGCTCAGGAAGATTGAACTCAACCTTCCTATCCAAACGTCCTGGTCTCATTAGAGCTGGGTCCAGCGTGTCCGGACGATTTGTCGCCATAAGAACCTGTCAATGATAGCGGTTGGTATTGTCAATGATAAAGGTTGGTATCAGCTCAAGAAGCTTTATGTCAGAGAACGATCGCGACGAGACATGCAATACAGAAGATGATCTGCACATCGGTTTTGACGGCCTGCTTGAAGCGCCATACCTTAATGTTTCCACGCGGATCAAAGCCGTCTAACTCAGTCACAATCTGCAACATCGTTCGTTGAACTTCGTTGTCCGTGCCTCCATCTTCTCCCGAGCCTCTTGAGCTTCCAATTGCGTCCACCTCATCAAAGAAGACGATACAAGCCTTTTTCGAACGGGCCATGGTGAACAGTTCCCTAACCATTCTGGCACCTTCACCCACGTACTTTTGAACCAACTCGGACCCAATTACTCTGATAAAGCAGGCATCCGTCCTGTTGGCCACAGCACGGGCTGACAAGGTCTTTCCCGTCCCGGGAGGGCCGTAGAGAAGGACTCCCTTGGGAGGATCGATGCCCAGATTGACGAAGCGCTCAGGATGAAGAAGCGGGAGTTCTACAACTTCTCGCAGCTTCTCAAGTGCATCCTTGGCTCCACCAACCTCATCGTATGTTACATCGGGTTTGTCTTCTACCGTCTACAGAAGACACAAGTCACAGTGTAAAGCTCTGCCTCAGTGAACAAACGTAGGAAGACACAGCGGCAGACAACTCAAAAGGTTCTAGCGTGATAAAAGGCATACGGCCAAAAGCTTACCATAAGGGACACGGTGGGATCAATCTTCGGTGGTAGCGGGATTTGGATAGCGTACTTGGTCCTATCTACTCCCACCCTCATGCTCTCCTCAATGTCTGTTGGTGACACTTTATCTCCTAATCCAACGACAAACTTGGCAATCTGCTTCACGTTGATCATATACTTCGCATCATCCTGTCCTGCGTTGATAATTTTTGTGCACCGAGCCACCTGTAATTCATAACCCAAGTCATCAGCAAAGACATCGTACATGGCAGTAGCCGGCCCCCACTACCTGAAGCGGCTGTTCTTCCTGCATCATCTGCTTGTCTGCGTTCAAGTCCCACTGAGATGGTAAGGACAGACCCGTGTCTGACTCCTTTATGCCGGCGAGGTCGTTCACTCGCTTCTGAATATTTTTTATGTCGTCTTCACACGTTTTGATTGCCTTGGTGTAAGGTCCAAGGCCATAGGTCTGAGGGGGTCCCCGTCAGAGCTCACCGCAATTTTGACGAAAGCCTGGACACCATACCTTCAGAAGGGCAATGTCACCTTCGTCAAGAATCTTGGTCTCAGGCTCTTTTTCACCTTCATCGTATTCATTGACGTTGGAAGTCTGGCATTCTCCTTTCGCCATCTTGTTGCTCTTGTCTAGGCGACTGCTATCGCCCCTCCAGCAAGCGCCACAGACAGCCTAGATAGCACTTTATGTGACCACTCGCCTTTCAGAACAAGCAAGGCCAAAGGGTGTTCCAGCTGCTTTGTATCCACCAGGCGTGCTCTAGAGCTATGGACTGGGGATGTCTGACACTAGAGACTTCTGAGATCTGTGCTCTTTTTGCAGTTTTTTGCAGACTTTCGATCAAAAGGAAACGAAGGCGAAGCGCTGCCATCGCTAAACCCTTTGTCCAGGGACCACGGGCCTTAGTGTGATCCCAAATTGACGCAATGGCGAGACTGGTCCTACTAGAGGGACTATAAATGTGGTAATACGGATATACCGGATGCTCCAACAGTTTGAGCATCAAAGCTCTGTAGTAATACGCCTCCTGTATCTTCCTTTGTGTTCTCGGCCTGAGCGTTAGCGGTACGAAAGGGAAAAGGCCCCCTCATCCCACTACTGGGGTGACCTCACTGAACCTTGTCCTTGACATTTACCAGTGTGACGTGGTGAGCATTCCTATGGCCTTGGGTGTAGTGAGGATGCCCCCTTATTAACCTATGAGATGTTGTGGTGATGGATGTTGTTGCTGTTGG
>FLMG01000529.1:55820-73629 GCA_900088475.1 Hyphochytrium catenoides | reverse complement strand
TCTGAAAGCTCCGCCGTCAGTCTCTACCAGTGGTCTCCAGTTATAAGAGCGTAGAGTCTCTGCTAGTTGTCTGGAAGATGTTGTCGGCACTAAGATCTGGGGCTGGTAGACAGCCGCTATTTTTGACGGCAGGAAGGAGAGCTTTAGGAACAGAGGCAGCGGTAAGTCTTGCTTATCATAAGGGAACTACTTCAACTTGCTTACCCTTCGATGTGACTATGCATGACCTTCTTTGAGAGATTGGCTCTGACACTACTTTCGAACAGCCTAAAATTCCATTGTTCATCAATGGTGAGTTCGTGCAGTCGAAGTCCAAGAAATGGGTAGAGGTCAAGAACCCAGCTACCCAGGAGGTAGTTGGTCTTCTTCCAGAAGCAACTCCTGAGGAGATGAAGGCGGCAACAGACGCTGCAGCAAAGGCTTTCAGAACCTGGCGGGATGTACCAGTTCAACAGCGTCAGCGAGTTATGTTCAAACTCCAACACCTTATTAGAGAACACACAGATGATCTTGCACACTCTATTACTAGAGAGCAGGGGAAGACGCTAGCTGACGCTCGCGGCGACGTGTTTAGGGGTTTGGAAGTTGTGGAACATAGCTGCGGCGCAGCCACGCCTCTGATGGGCGAGACGCTGGAGAATCTAGCAACGGGCCTAGACACCTATTCTTACCGGCAACCTCTTGGTGTATGCGCCGGAGTATGTCCCTTCAACTTCCCGGCGATGATCCCTCTGTGGATGTTCCCAATGGCTACTGTGTGCGGAAACACGTATATTTTAAAGCCTTCCGAGAAAGATCCTGGAGCAACAATGCTCCTTGCAAAGCTCGCAAAGGAAGCCGGGCTTCCAGATGGTGTGTTAAACGTTATTCACGGAACGCATGATGCTGTCAACTTCATCTGCGACGCCCCGGAGATCAAGGCCATATCCTTCGTAGGCGGTAATACGGCCGGAAAACACATCCACGCGAGAGGCACTGCGAACGGAAAAAGAGTCCAGGCCAACCTTGGCGCCAAGAACCATGCTGTGATCATGCCTGATGCGGACAAGGAAAGGACATTAAATGCATTGGTTGGCGCGGCATTTGGCGCGGCTGGACAGCGCTGTATGGCTTTATCGGTGGCCGTCTTCGTGGGTGAGGCAAGAGAATGGATTGACGAGTTAGTTCCAAAAACCAAGAAGCTTAAAGTTAACGGAGGGATAGAGCCTGAAACGGATGTCGGTCCTCTGATCTCTCCAGAGTCTAAGACAAGAGTGGAGCGCCTGATTGAGGAAGGAATACAGCAAGGAGCAAAGTGCCTGTTAGATGGACGTGGTATCAAGGTTGCTAAATATCCCAAGGGGAACTTCGTGGGTCCAACCATACTTGCAAACATGACAGCAGAGAACGAAGCGTACCAAGAGGAGATTTTCGGTCCGGTTCTGTGCGTTCTCAGTGTCGATACGCTGGAAGATGCCATAGAGCTCATCAACGGCAACCCTTATGGCAATGGTACAGCAATATTCACTCAGAGTGGTGCTGTTGCTCGTAAATTTCAGCGAGATGTCGACGTAGGCCAGGTTGGAATCAATGTCCCTATCCCTGTGCCGTTGCCGATGTTCTCCTTCACAGGGTCAAGAGGGTCCATTGTCGGAGATATCAACTTCTACGGAAAAAATGGCGTCTATTTCTACACGCAGATCAAGACAATAACTTCTCAATGGGACTATAACTCTGTGAGCTCATACGGGACTGTGATGCCTACTCTTGGAAATAAGCACTAAGAAAGTGAAGAGGCTCCTTTGATGGTTAAAGCCACATAGAGGGGATAGTGTCGCTAGGATTATCAAGCCAGTTAATATATGTTGGCATTTTATGGGATCTATGGTTGTTGCTACTCCGTTTATCTACGTTGCAGCAACTCCTTAAGAGGAGAGCTGGCGGTATTGGGTTGTTTAGCTGATCCCAGGCGGAGAGTGGCTGATGTCGGCAGGTTATTACATTCCTCTGCTGCCTGAGGTCTGAATCTGGCAAATGAGACCTCCGCCGTCCGACTCGATTATCTAAGGCTTGGTTGCATCGACTCATGGACCTTTTTGCTACTGATCTTTTGAGGGCTAAATATATGGGCTCTTCCATTTCATGTCCTCCCTGACGGAAGTGGCACGAGTGCAAGAAGAATGGTCGCCCGCCGTCTCACTATACGAACGAAGGTCACTCTCATCGTTCCAACCTTTCCAAAGTTCCATACAATACTTCTGGGCACCTTGGTCAACATCTAGGGAGTTCTATTGAGCCACGCAGAGTGGCCTGCGGCCTCCGACAGTACCGCCCACTATGAACATAGATGAAGCTCGGTCTACTTATAGAACCAATAACGGACAGGATTCTCATCCTTGTACATATGAGACAGAGTGAGGAGACAGATACAAACAGGCCATTTGAGCAAGTAGCCTTTGGCTTGAAGTGACCAAAACAGAGCACACAAGAGATATATTAAGGGATAACCGAGATGTAGGTTCTATGTGCCCGGCTTGTCAACCTCCTCTGTTCTGATCTTGTCGTCAAGGCAGATCTTCAGAAGCGCCGTAAGCTTGGCCAAACCCTGATTAAAGCTGGGAGCGCGTGAGCTCGTGATTTATCGTTTCGTTTAGGAATCAACTGTTCGCCATGCGCCGTCCATGCCCCTTCTGAAGCCAGGTACTGTCACTTGTTCCAGCAGCTCCAAGACATACTTCCTTGGAGCCAGGACGGGATTTTCGGCATTTTCTTAGACTCGTCACTAGCTGTGCATCAAACATAAGGTCAGCGCGTACCATGGGAGAAGAAAAGAATGAGCGGACTGCCCTATTGGGGAAAGAGTTCACGGTATCTCCGGATGATCTCAGACACCTGGTTGAAACGCCAGCAGAGGATGTTATGAAGGAATTTCAAGAGAGGTTCAGTACTCTCGATGGGCTTGTCAAGGCACTGAACACGCATAAAGATCGAGGTTTGAACAGCAGGAACGAAGAAGACTTGAAGCGTCGAAGGTAGGAATCCTTAAAACAATGGCTGTGACCTCAATGAGTCACAGGGTCGTCTCACATCGTCATTCAGGGAGGTCTTCGGAGAAAATCGATTACCGGACAAGGACTCCCGCAGCTTCTTACAACTTGTCTTCGATGCTCTCAATGACACCACCCTGATAATCCTCTCTGTCTGTGGTGTTATCTCCCTATGTCTGGCACTCACCTTCGAAAGAGACACACCTGGATCATGGATAGAGGGTGCGTCGATCTTGGCAGCCGTCGTGATTGTGGTGCTAGTCACTGCTATCAACGACTATCAGAAAGAAAAGCAGTTCCAAGCGCTGAATGCAGTCAAGAATGACGAAAAGATTAATGTAAGAATCTCCTTTCTTCGGCCTACCTCCTTGCCTCGGCATATCTCCTTGCCCTGCGTCAGACTCAAAACAGAGTTATCTTGTCCGTCCCCATCTGGGTCTGCAAGGACGGAGCTATTCCTCCCAAGTGGACCGAGTCAAGCACTCTTGTTCTATAGTAAAATGAGTCTAGAGACCTCAGTGGTGCAAACTCGGAATCTATGCTCGTATCGGAAAGTTCATGACCATTCACGTTCTCTATCCCCATAACAGGTCATCCGCAATGGGGAGAGCTGTCAAGTCTCAACCTTCGACATCCTGGTCGGAGACATTGTCTGCGTCTCAACGGGTGACATTTTAACTGTAGATGGCTTTTTAATTCAAGGCTCAGACTTGAAGCTGGATGAGAGCACGCTGACAGGAGAGTCCAAACTCGCCTCAAAGGACGTGGATAATAGACCGATCCTTCTTTCTGGAACAAAGGTGATGGAGGGTACAGGTCGAATGCTGGTCGTTGCTGTTGGACCTAGGAGTGAAAGCGGAGTGATTGCGTCTCTGATTCAAGGCCAAGACACGGAGAATGGCAATGACAACAACAACCAGACAGTCCTGCAGGTAGCGAACGTCCCAACCACCCACACCTTAGCATATAGGAAGATCTAACCTTCGGCTATCTTTCCTCCTCCTTCTCCCTGCCTACCGCCATTTTACTGCCAATCTGGTCCACAATGACTACCAATGCCTCCAGTCCAAACTTGTCTATCTGGCCATGAGAATCGGTCAATTTGGTACGATCGTTGCGATCCTCACCTTTGTCAGTTTGACTGTACGCTTCTTCATCGAAGAGTTTGCTATCAAGCACAAGACGTGGCACATTGACTATTGGACCTACCTTATCAACTTTTTCATTCAAGGGGTCACTGTTCTAGTGGTGGCAGTGCCCGAGGGCCTTCCTCTAGCTACCACCATAGCACTTGCCTTTAGCGTGCGCCGGATGCTCTCTGAAAACAATCTTGTTCGGAACTTGGCTGCCTGCGAGGTGATGGGTTCAGCAACAGCAATTGTCTCTGACAAGACTGGGACCTTGACTACCAACAAAATGACGGTGACAAAGGTGTGGCTGGCAGATGAAGTGGTGGAAGTGCAGCAACTTTTGAGTTCAAGGAAAAAAACAGAAGTGTACAAGAAGACTCTACGAAAGCTGATGGAAGTGTCAAGTTTAAACTCTACTGCGAATATTGACGTATGTTTTCTTCCCCCGCGCTGCGTTGACAACAATCGAAGGCCTACTGCACATATCGTCCTTTTGGTTAGGGAGTATTCATGCAGAGCCCTCGAGTTTTTATTTTTTTGTTGGTCTTCGTCTTCACCTTCGCTGCTGTCTCACCTCCTTCTCCGCACTTGAACTTGTGAGCTGGTTAAGTGAGTGCACCTGGCAGCATGCTTACTAATTCATCTTTGCCAACTCAATTTGCAGACAAGAGATGGTGCCATGGAATACATTGGCAATAAGACTGAATGTGCTCTACTGAAACTGGTGTTGGACCTGAAGGAGGACTACCGTGCGATTCGAAGTAGCTCTAAGGTGGAAAAGCTAAATAGCTTCACTTCTGAGAGAAAGAGAATGAGCGCTGCCTGCACCGTAAAAGGGGCAGCTGAGAGGCTTCTCCTGGTGAAGGGTGCACCAGAACTACTTTTGGAACTTTGCAGCTATTATTTGGACTCCCAAGGGCAGAAGGTCGCCTTGACTGGTGCCAAGAGAAAGAGTTTGAGTGAAGGTAAGTGACTTACGAGCTGCATATATCTGTCGTAGGCTTGCCTGTGGCGCCCCCTTGCTCTTCACGCCACTGCATATCAAGGGCCTATGGCTTTATAAGGCCGACTCCATTCTCCATTCAGCACCATTCTCCAGAACCCCAGATTGCATGAGTTCTAAGGGATCTATTGCATAGTCATCAATGATTTTGGTCGAAGCGGCCTGCGTGCCCTCGCGCTAGCCTACAGGCCTTTGTCAAAGCAGGAGCTTGGGGGAGCCGAAAGCGAGAAGGATTTAGCGTTGATTTCGGTCGTGGGCATTGAAGATCCTGTGCGGTCGGAGGTTCCTGGAGCGATAAAGACATGCCAGAGAGCAGGTGCTGCCCTTCTCCTCTCGCACTAACCTTCCCGTGCTTCGGGGAAAGGCATTGTCTGCATTGCTTAGAAAGACTACGAAGTAGGTAGTGTGTGGGGTCTAAACTGCGACCTATGCTCTCTCTTCTCACTTCATTATGTGTCGTCCTTCAAGTCTTACTACCGCAGCTAATTATGCTGCCTCACTCATGGACTAGGAATTGTTGTGCGCATGTGCACAGGAGACAATCAGCTCACAGCTGTGTCCATTGCTAAGAAGTGCGGCATTTTGAAGGAGAACCCTACAGACGACGCGGTCTTAGACGGCCCAGCTTTTAGGAAGCGGTACATCATAGTCGTTCTTTTCGTTCAAGTCTCTGCTGCGCATCTTCTACTGCCAATGACCTTTTTCTAGGTGCTGGCATCTTTCCATCTCAAAACGTTGACTCCCCCCTTTCCAACGAATGACTAGTCTCATTTATATTCTCATGTTAACAAAGTGTGTCCCGAGACGATGGTTCTCTGAACCAAGAGGAGTTCGACAAGCTTTGGCCAAAGCTGCGAGTCTTGTCCCGCTCCTCTCCAAAAGATAAGTACCTGCTGGTTACCGGCCTAAAGCAAAGCAAGATGAACGCGCACAGAGAAGTCATCGCAGTGACAGGAGATGGAACCAATGATGCTCCAGCGCTTCAGGCTGCAGATGTGGGCTTTGCGATGGGTATCTCAGGAACGTCAGTCGCAAAGGACGCCTCAGACATCGTGATTATGGATGACAACTTTGCAAGCATTGTACGTGTAACAGATGGACGCGCGGAGATCTCTTTTTCGTACTCCGCCATATCCTGACAGCGTCTATCACTTTCTTGGTCACTAGCGCTGCAACTCCGTTCTAAACTTATGAAGGACTCTCCTTGCTATACAGAACTTGTGCCGACCCTCTTTGCCCTCCAATTACTCTCACTCTTGCTTTCGAAAATGTAGGTTTCAGCGATCAAGTGGGGGCGGAATGTCTACGAGTCGATCTCAAAATTCATTCAGTTCCAGTTAACCGTGAACGCCGTGGCTATCATCCTTGAGTTCGGCTCCTCTTTGTTACTCAATAACTCTCCATTGAAAGCGGTACAGATGCTTTGGATTAACCTGATTATGGACTCTCTTGCCTCCCTGGCTCTCGCAAGTGAACCTCCATCGCCTCATTTGCTCAAGAGGAAGCCCTACCCAAGCACTAGGCCTCTCATTTCTGGAACGATGCTCTCCAACTTGATAACAGCAGCGATTTACCAGCTTGCTGTACTAGTGTATCTTATTGGCTATGGGGATTCCCTGTTTGGAATCCCCTCTGCTCGAGACTCTGAGCCGAACTCCCGCGTGCCGTCAACGCACTACACGCTGGTTTTCAATGTCCTTGTCATGATGACCCTAAGCAATCAGGTTAATTGCAGAAAGGTACACGGAGAGATCATTGTCTTCCGCGGATTCGGCAATAACAAGATGTTCCTGAGCATCCTTGGCACAGAGGTAAGCTACTGGGCAAGAAGGGAGACCACCATGGTTAATAAACGAGATGGAGGCAATCTGGTGGTACCAACCACCGTATAAGCAAGAGGAGGCTGGAGAGTTGAAGAAGGAAGTGTAAATTTAGGAGGGGATCACGATTGACTAACCACTATGTCCCCCTCTCACTGCTGTTTTCTCTCTCCCGCTTGCCTGGTGTCCATCATTATGCTGAATCCGTCAAAAGTTCCTGTGCCAGCTTCTGATTGTCCAATTTGGTGGGAGCGTCTTTATGTGCACACCATTGACCCTTTGGCAGTGGTTATTCTGTCTGGGTGTTGGTGCCCTGCATATCCCGATTTATATGCTAAAAGCCCTCGCTGTACGCAAGGGCTTCACTATCAAGGTCCTGCTTCGTCCACCGCTAGAGCAAGAAGCTGATGGAAGAGGGGCCTTAGGAGCGGAGCACCTTAGTCTGCACCCTGGCCGTTTGCTTTGGATTCGCAACTCAAGGCGCATCCGTAGTCAGCTGCGGGTAATCAACGTTCTTAAAGCAATCCGTCGGGAGCATCTTCATAGGCCGCGGATAGAAAGCGGGCCGGAAATTAGAGTCATAATGTAGTAGTGCTTGAATAAGAAGGGAATGCAGGCTGGCTTCATCGTCTACTCAATTAGACTGCAGGTTTGCAGCAAGCCCTGAGCAGCCACAGCTATGCAGAAGTTCCTATGTGGCGTACGTAGTATGGGAACTATCACACAGAAAGGCTGTGACTAACAAAGCATCAAAGGTGAACATAGGGCTAGTGCATGCCCTAGTTTGCTGATTACTGCTCTAAACGGGGACACTTGATCAAAGTGCATGCAATGTGCCTTCAGGCTGAATCATTCTACTTTGATGGTCCTATATATCTTCTTTACGAAGGCAAGAGAGCTGACGAAGCCAATAAAGCCAAGCATAAGGAATATGCCAAAGGAAAGGATAGCCATGTACCCGAAATAGTAGGAGGACTGCAAGAACCCGCTCATATTTGTGGCGGTCTTGTAGTACCAGATGCTGTACATATAGACCCACAGGCCACTAATGCCGCCAGTTACGAAGGAACGCCACCACCAGCGATGATCCTCCATATTTAGCTGGAAATAGGTGAGCGTTACCTGCAGCAAGACGCGGGAAATTGACAAGCAATGAGGGACCAGCCTGATTAAAAAGAAAGCTCCCCGTTGGAGAGGTCACCCAAATATGGCAATCTCAACATGATCTAAAGTGGTGATTGTACTTAGCTCAGACACCGCCCTCACACAAAGAGCAATGGAGTAGATTGAGGTCTTGGGCAAAGTAAGGAGACAAAAGTAGCACCCCCAAGAAATGGATAAAAAGATTCTCTAATAGCCCCCCCCCCAATGAGGCACTCACCGTCACGAAGGCTGTGGCTACCGTTAGCATAATGAAGCTGAGAAGAAGGATGCCAAACAGCGTGTAAAACTGGTTGCCCCATAAGGCTGTCAGAATGTGATGCATCTCTATATATATTGCGCTGAATGGAAGCGACCCAGCGATGAGGATCTGAATCGAAGGGCCGTTGTGAGTCGCACATATATCAATGAAGAAGGACACCAGTGTGAGAGAAGCTCAAGCAAGCCGGACAGAGTCAATTTGACCGTTCAGATGACCACTTAAGCCAAAGTACAGGTGACATGACCAGGTGACATGAAGAGGTTGACGCTAAGATCTAGATGAACTGAAAGAAGCACAATAGAGCAACTGGCTGCAGCGCCAAAGGAAAGCTCCAATTTCAACTACGCTGGGAACCCCGTTGGTAAGCAGGATAAGGTCCTATGCTTCACCTGTACTAGTGGATGCCGGTAGCTTGTCTGTTCTGGGATCTCTCTCGGAATTTTGTTGGTTCTGCACGGGGCATCAAATGGGGCTGCCATATTCCTTCCAGCTATGCCTCCAATCACTGTCAAGGGGCATGCAACAAGCACGTACAGCGCTAGAACGATCTAAGACGAAGAAGTTAGTGTGGATCGCCCATAAGTTCTCCTCGATTATTGGAGCTTGCAACCGCCAAACTTTGTCACGATGGCCCTTACCATGATGGTCCCGAAAGGAAGTGCTGCGGTGGATTCGTAGTAGATGGCGACGGAGTTAAGGAAGGAAAATGTCAGGAGCAGTGGTCCCGGAAAGATGACGGCGCAAGTGAGAATATTCGCAACCCAGTTCGTCCTGTGAGTAGATTCAATAGTATTGGGGAGGGACGGTTCAAGCAAAACCATTAGACAATGCAGTTGGTCCGGATCTAGACTAACTACTCAAGAAGACGCGACAGACCAGTGCCTCCTATCCTGCTATCGAGCGAAGACAGTGCCACAATGAATACAAGTTTTCCCAAAAAGACATTATCGGAGAAAGATCCCTCTGGGACAAGAAAACCAAACGCAAAGATCTATCCGCAAATGTTGTAAAGAGGTAGATGTCTAGGGATCTCTGCATAGCGAGCGAGAATGTACTCCAGTTACTCACCCTCCAAGCTGCTTGTAGTACTTGGCAGACGTGTATCCTCCTATTCCTGCTGAAAGTGCATAAACAACTATGGCAGCGGTCATTGCGCCGCCCCTTTGGGTAGGATTGAAAGCGTCGAGTATGGCTAAAAAGATCAGTGCCAATACGAGAAAGAAGAGCTGAGCTCCTGTGCCAATCATAGCCGCAAAGAGGTTGAGATTCGGAGGCATTCTGAAGACGTCACCGTGGACCAACTTCCACCCAGACTCGTCTTTATCCAGATCGTCATCTGTGCGATCCATATACCTAAAAGTAAAGAGTTACGCGGGATGGATCTTAGGTTCATGAGATTGCGTAACCAAGATGCAAACGAGATTTCTGGGACCGGGTGACTACTACCAAACGAAGAAAGGTGAAGCTATAAGTAGATGTAGAAGGCGACGGTGGAATGACAGAATGGCACGGACAGGAGCAAACGAGACGATTCTAAAAAGAAAGGAAACCAATCTGTGTGACGTTGGAAGAAGCAGGTGAGAAGGGAGGAGAAAGGTCAAAAAAATAAACTAAGGTGCTCAAGGTGGCAGCTTAAGCTAAAGCGACCCTGGACTTACCGAGCAAAGTCGTTCTTGAGAATCCTGACCATAATAACTGCTAGGAACAGGGTGAGTAGCATGACGAGAATAAAGGCATTCACTACCGACAGCCACCGAATCTCTGAATTCGAGGCGATCAGCCGACCCTGTACGAGGATGGGATCGGAAAGACGCAGAGTCCCGATGGCAGAGGGAAACGCTGAGAGCCAAGCCCTAGGATCGACTGCTAGGTGGGACGTTTGTTGTTACCTGGTTGTATGCAACCATCCTATCCTCCCATTGAAGCTCACTTGGGCTCCACATTACCGAGTATGTGAAGTCAATAGAGTTCTTCAAGTTCTCCTTACTTAGCAAGTAGGTGCGCCCAGGGTCACTGCTGACGTTTGCGAAAACGACCTTATCCTGGTTATACCCGATATGGAAGTTCAGATGTGTATAGATTTCAAGCTTTTCATTCTTCTTCTTCTTGCCCAAGAACTGGATTAAATTCCTGTCGGCAACCCCAAGAGGCGCCCTCAAAGGGAGCTCATCGACGAAGAGTTCAAAGTAAAACTGGCGGCGCAGTGCGTCAGCGAACTTTTCTAACTCCTCTTCGGAAAGCTGCTTCTGACAAAGGGAGTCCAATTCCTTGGGTATGAGGTAACGAAGATGATACCTTGACTTCACCTGGAGGGCAGCAAAAGGGCGTGTAAGGATGTAAAGAACCGCAGAGTCAAGAAAACGGCAGCAGTTCGGCCGTTGGTGAAAGGAAGGCACCCTGCCGGCCTATTGCCCAAGATCTGAGAAGCTTTGTTGGACCCAAACCTTTCGAGATCCAGTGAGAAGCTCTCCAAGGGCATGCTCATCACTAATCATCTCCTCAGGTGGACAAAAGGGTAGATCGTAGTACCGATAGGTTTCCGTCGGATTGTACATGGGACCGACCTGGAGTGTACATTCTAACATGAGTACCGTGTTGCCTGATAGGGTGAAGAGGACTTACGATGTTAGCGAAAACAGCTACTTCATCTCCCTTCTTGTAAGACACCGGGTCGTCAGCCATGACAGACACCATGACAAGGTTCAGTAGAAGGCAGAGTCCCAAGAACCCGACAGCCCTGCAATAGCTTCTCCAAGTCATGGTGCTTCGCTACTCTGGCAGTGCCACCACGTCTTTTTGTAGAGGTAGACAGAATGGTGATCCGTATGTCAGAACGACACGGATGGAAAGGGCCTCAAACACTACCGGACTTGGCGAGGTGCTGCTGGGCCCCTAGACGCTGCCGAGCCAAAAGAAGCCAGGCAGCAGCCGACGACGTGGCTTGCTTCTGTAGAGATCTGCTATCGGGTCAGTACAATTGGGAGATCGTCCCAACCGTCAACAATCAACTCAACTCCCATCGTTCTTCACAATGTTGATGAGAGAGCTCTCGGTTTCCATCACGGTCCTATTTGTAAAGGATCCACAAGTGCTGTCAGACATAACACACACCTTTTCATAACTTAACACTAGAGATCAAAGTCATAGAATCAGCGAGAGATTAATCCGAGCCTAGTCCCTCTTCAGTCTCCGACAAACCTGGACGACGTCTGGGTGTCCCTATGGTTGGAAGGTGTGAAGTGCGAACACCCCATATCTTGGCTGTGGTTGGGTGCAAATGCGAACAGTCAAGCGCAGAAGAACTCGAGTTGACATCAACGAAGGAGGGAGAGTGTCCTGCATTGATGAGCATCCTCAGAAGAGCGAGATGGTTGTTGAGCGCTTGATGAGGGGACATAGCAGCCTGCATGGCGGAGTTGTCGATCAGCAAGACCCATAGATAAGAAAGTTAGGACCCGGGCCTGCCAGGAATGCGGGACGAAGGAAGTCGCGGCGAACTTGGGAAGGGCCAAGAACACTGTGCTCTCATACTGCTCTCGTTAGAGGGTAGCGAATCTCTCTAGCTATCGACATGACCAAGGACGATCACAAGTGCGAATCTGGACTCTCCCGCGTCATCAAGACGAGGCTCCAGGAGCTGACGGGAGAAGCGAGCGATGCTAAGGTGGTATGTGAACATCCTGTCTGCGTATCCTTGACAGTTCGGGCTAATTTTGCATACAGACCAAGGTTGCGGAACTGTTGGAGTCCAGTAGTACCGCGAGCCGACTTGCAGACGATCTGGTCGAGGTTGTTGGCCAGGAACACTCTCACGAGCTTGCAGATTATCTACTTGCAGAATCTAAACGAACACAAGGCGAGGACGAGATAATCGCAGAAAATGATGGGATCGTGGACGAAGAATCTCTACTCAAAGGTTACAAACGGCAGGCACCCGAAGAGGTAACGTCATGTTTTAGAGGTGCAGTCAGCCACTGTCTCACCACACAGCTTTCGTTGTCCCCAGAGAGCTCCAATAACTTCAAGAGTCGGACCTCCTGTGAACGAAGAACAGAGGCGGTTGGAAGAAGAGGAAGAAGCCAACATGTATCAATGGGGTGAAGGTTTCAAGAGGCAGCGTCTGATTCCACAGGATGTCAACTACGGCTGGATGTATGGTCCATACTATGGAACGCCAGCTGTGTATAGCTCAGGCGGACAGTACCCACACCTATATCATGAACCTATAGCTTCCCATCACCCTCGGCCCAAGGCATCCTTCCGCCATAGAACCTGGGTTAGAGACGAGGGGTCAGCGACAGGAGATGCCAAGAAGGGTATAGAGAGCGCACTTCCTAGCCAGCGCCCACAATCAGCTCGCAGTTTGGCTCATTCAAGAAATAAGACTTGGGTCAACCCAACCATACTAGCGAAGGAGAAAGGTAAGGAGACATCAAAGATTCTGTTATAATTAGGACCTTGCTGAACCCGGAAATTCCCTTAAATTGCAGAGGCGGCCGATGCCTTGAGTTCAAGCTTGCCCCCTACCCCGCCCCCAGAAGAGTGAATCGAGCTCTCTAGACGTTTGACTTCACCATTATTGAGTCAACAGCCATCGATATAAGAGTAGGCCGAGATTCCACGATGCTGTTGTCTGTACGGTTAACTAAAGCAGTTGCATGATGTACATTAGCATACCTGATATGTCACAAAACATACACGCATTTGAACATTTCTACAAGTGTCTAAGGCGTTGTCCGTGGAGCTAACATTTGGCTCACCAGCGTCCGAGCTAGCTCCCTCACCACGTCAAGCCTTACATCCATTTCAATGGGTGCGTTAACCTTTATAGGCCTCGCCGGGGATGTGGGTAGTACAGGTGCCTGCCTCGCACTTATCGTTGCTACAGCTGCTGACAGCGCTTGCTGTAACCAGTAACTTACTAGCTGACGCACGAATTCAACCTCCCTGAAATTGTGGACTGGTTTGTCCGTTAAAGGCTTGGCATTGCTCTCATCTCGTAAAGTTCCCCCTTGCTCAGTCTGAGGTGGTGGTGGCTGACTCTCAAGCAAGTGCGACTTGGTCGACTCAAGCAAGTGCGAGTTGGTCGACATCGGGCTATGGTTAGAGTCGCTCTCCCCTAGAACCTTAGTAGGTGCGGTTTTCTTAGCAGGTACATGGTCCTAGCGAAACACGGCAAAAAAAATGTGGTTTAGCTACAAGGAGTAAGTGCAGTCTTCCTAAGAAAGGCTCCATACATCTTTCCAGTGCCCGGCCCCCACATTTCGGTGCTTGGAGACGGGCTGTTTAGGTGGCAACATCTTCTCCTGCTTCTCCACTCCGTGTCTGTCAAGTAGAGAGAAAAAATGATGACCATCTGTTCGCGTCTTGGCATGTGATGTTTTACCTGTCATCCTGTCCACTCGTCACCGTCACTTTTCCTTTCACTTCTCCTGTCGGTATTATCAAAGCGTCAGGGCTCGAAGACGTGATCCCCTCCTTTACTTCCGATGACTGCCAAGCGGCCTGTCTTCGCTCTGCTTCTCTCTCTGCGTAATGCGGAGCCGAATCTGTCACCCTAGTAGCTAACTTGTTATGCAGGGCTTGCGCTCTGAGCCTGCGTTTCTCCTCTTTCCTCTTCTCTTCCTCCTTCATCTTTGCTGCTTCAAGTGCCCGAACAACTTCCACTTTGGGTCTTCTATTCATCTTCTTCCCCGGACTGCGCAGGGCAGGTACTTGTTGGATGGGTTCAGGTGACCGACCGCGGCCTTTCGACACCATTTTCCTTTTGAGGCCTGAAATGATTACACCCAGTTAGGATTGAAGTTGAGCTTGTATAGTGACGAACCGGTAATGCAGTGGATGGGATGAATACTACGACCCAAAGCCTTGAAAACAGTGCTTGTCAGCACAACCATATGTTTGGAAGGAAACTCTCAGAGGAAGATTAAGGTTGCGAGATTCAGCTGAAGTCACGTCGATTTAATGGTGAAGCCTCCCAACGTACTGCTGTATGTAATGTCCCTCAGGCGGAACTTGAGAAGTAGTTTCGCTGTGATCACATCCTGAGAACGCAACAGTGCGTATGTCTCACCCTTCATCCTGATCAACCAGTCCCTAACAGAGAACTATGCACGCTTCTATCAGCAACGCTGTGGTAAAACAAGCTCCCTTATGACAGTTGCCACTTCCGTCAACTATGACCTACTCGAACAAATTGGTCCTTATCCACTCTGACTCGTAAACTTCAAATCCTTCTCCTTCAACACACTTGACTTGCATAAATAATGTACATACCGTCACTAAGCCCAGTAGGCTCGGATGAATGGGTTTGTCCTCCTCATATCTGTACATCGCAATCTTCACTTCGTCATGCCCAGGAGCGGTGCAAATGTCAAAGTGTTCATGCCATTCCGGCTGGGTCATGTTTTTAGCCGCCGCGTGCTGCGACAGGTTGAACGTTGACAAAGAGAGAAAAGCATAGCAGGTGCGCTGTCAGTTAGAAACCCCTGTGATGTGGAAGGGTCTAGGAAGGCGAGATAGACGGCTAGGGAGGGGTACTTTGAACTGCTAACACAAACGAAGAGCAAGGACAACGGCAGAACAGTAGGAAGCACAGCAGAGTCGAAACTCAATCGACTAACTACCTTGGTCTTCCACAGGCGCTTGCCATTAACCCAAAATTGGCAATAATAAACGCAGGGCACTGTTCGCTGGGCCTCGTCTAAGACCTCTCCCGCCACTATTGAGATTTGAAACACGTTAGTGGAGTGCTCCTGTCTAGGAGGCTCTTTCCTAATAGCATTGTCTTGAGATTCTGGAACCTCGCCTTCATCCCCACTCCCCTGCTCGTCTTGAAATGTCTTCTGCCACTTTGAAGCCACGACTGTGTCATCTTGATTCCCGCGATCTATCTCGATAAAGCCGAAACCACTGGAATCTTCGACTCTGAAGGGCATAATGAGGAAAGTTCAGAAGTAACGCAATCAAACCCGGCGGACATCTCAGCACGAATCGGTTTAGGTGGGTTTTAATGCAAGCTGAATCCAGGGAATGAGATTTTAGAGGGATTGACAAGTCTGCGGCCACTGCGCTCGGTTAGAGTCGAAGATGAAGCATCACAAAGCCAAGTGAGGTACTGTTGGAATTTTTCATGGTGGCCCAATATTCCAATTTTGATATCCTATGACCCTGCTCACCTCGGATGCAGTATGGGAAGGATATGGAATCCCAAAGCTTCAAAAAGGAGCTGGCTCACGCACTCCAAAGCTGTAGCCCATGGAAGAGAGAGTTGAGTTGATCGAGGAATCTCGAACTTTGGGATCCATAGGGAGGTATCTTCCCATTCTTTCCTCGTCAGAAGAGCAACTTTGGTGCCATCTTCCAACAAGTCTCTTGCTTTCTCCATCTCCGGGGCTGTTCCGTCAGGTTCCTCCGTCTGCATGGTTGTGTCGCTGAAGTACCAAAAGTGGTACACAAGACAGGCGGCACGATCGTAGGGAAGAAGGTACTGGGCCGACCCAAACCCAAACGATTGTGATACTTCTCCCAAGAGGGAGAGGAACGAGCCAAATCGCATGGCGTCTCGTCTCCTTTTCTCTAACTTCCGGTTTGCCTGGACCCAGAATAGTCTGACGGATTGCTTTGAAGTCATGAGGCGAGGTACAATCTGATAGTCGCAGCATAGCTCCAACCAAGAAGGCAGTGATAGCAGTGGTAGCCCTAATTAGAGGATCCAGGCAACGTTAAGGACCAAGCGTGCGTGCAATGCCTTAGTGATATGAAGGAGGCTACACGCAGAGATCCGCTGACGGAAATTTAGAAGAGAACTGGAACCTTCAGAAGGGACTGTTTACCGGCTGAGTGGAGATCTCCGCTGTAGAGATCGAACAACTTCTTCAGAACTGAAAGCCAAGGCTGAAAAAGTCCTTCCCTAGACCGCAACATATGGTCAGAAATGTGGCAGCAATGTGTAAGAGGGGTGAACAGGTTAGTTCCCGCGCAGGAAACAGACCTCTGGAAGAATGTACAGCTGTTGGGGAGTGTGAATTGCACAGAGCAATGACAGGATTAAGCATCTGAAGAAATGTTACATTCAGGCAGGAGTACTGGGTCCTTACTGGTTACTCCTCTTCTTAGCCATGCCAGTTATTGGCCCGTGCCTTTCCTGGAGCGGTACAGAGATTGGGTCCGAGAAGCTTGGTGAAAGTCTCACGATGCCGTCTTCCAGCTGATCGTGCTGTACTCTCTGCGTCCCCATCTGGGGTGAATTGAAAGCGCTAGGGGCGATGGGGAGGGTAGTAGGAGTGGCAGATGACGGTATGTGGAGAAAAAATGAAGCAGAAGGCTTCGAGGAAAGTGCTGGAAAGCTTTTCTCGGGGCCTATAACGCGCCTTCTTTGGATGTCATTGCGCTGGACACCATGGCAGATCCTCTGAAGTTTGAAGATTGTCAACTAGGTAGCTCGGTTGTGCGTCATTGAGATAATGGCAGTCCAATAACGCGTAGCTGCGCCTCACCTGCGTGTCATCGAGATGTACAAGCTCTCTACTGGAGTTGATCACACCCTTCATCTGCTTGCCCACCAGTTGACCTTACAGTGGAAGTGCATAAGAATTGGGTACGTCGGCACTCAAATTGACAGCAAACAGGAATAGGGACAAGCTTAAGGGTGGACTATATAGTCGATTGCATATAGTTGGAAAAGAGCAACTGGATAGCAAATGAGGAACCCCTACCTCTGCTGTCAACCCCAGTTGACTTTCCTGACATGACGTAGTGCGGATTTGGGAGCCACCAGTTGCCACTATCTCCAACTGTCCCTGGAGAATCTTTTCTGCACAACAGGTCTCGCAGCTCTATCAGACGAGCATCTGCCTTGCCTCCTAAGGTCTCTGGTGCAGCGCGGGGGAGTTCGGCATATACCATTAGACGCGAAGTATAATAAGGTTAGGATCAGCGCATTGCATGCAACCTTTACAGGTGGGTTTGCACTACTGATGAAGTAGAACGCCACAAACTGCGTGCTCAAAGGAGTGTCCCATCTTCCTACAGCATGACCAGCGTGTAGCTCAGCCGTCTCAACTCGGGCATATATTGCCCAGGAACTAAACTAAAGGAGAAGATGGGCCGCCCCTAGATGGCAATAGCAAATTGCGTACCTCGTGACTTTACAATAGTCTCGTCCAACTTCATCTTCATGTAGTCACGAAAGCTCCGGCAATCCACACAACTCAGTACCTGAAGCAGACTAATGGCCAGCCATTGCTGCAGTCGCAGCTCTTCTTTTCGCCGTTCATCCTGTTGGTCCATTGGCTCGAACGACTTCAATACTGCTTCAGCTCGGATGTGGAAGAGTAGCATAGTCTAAGAGAAAAGTTAGCCCTACCACAAGATGAGGATTGACCTTTCGGTCTCAGGCCTCAAGC